>JAXCGZ010020873.1:75000-80000 GCA_037179515.1 Halocaridina rubra | reverse complement strand
ACTGTACCTTGTATATTTAATGTTCACTTATGCCATATATCTTATGTTCTATTACTGACATGTCTATATATAAGTAGTATTACCATGCTGATTTTGTTTTTCATATGATTAATTCATGCCTCTCCGGTAAATATTTGATACTACAGGGCAACTCTTGCCATAACGTAAAGTAATTCTTTTCAGTCAGTCGTGCTTCAGCCTCATGCCTTTTAGTCACGTGTGTCTGGTGTCTCTCCCATTTATTCTCGTGTACATAGTTTCTTGTATTATGCCTTAAGGCCAGAACCGAGTGCTTCCATGAAGAACCTACAGTGAGAATATCAACATGGCAGAGTGAGTTTTTCAGGAACTGTATTTCCTTATAGTGAGCAACGAACTTTGTATAGTCAGTAGGGCATTAGACCCCCTAGTCTAGCTTCGCTAGAGCGTAAGATGTTTTAGTGAAGTTTATATTACTCAATGAGTGTAGTGCAATGCATCAGTGCAGTGCATACCTCCCCAGAGTATTATGGCTTTTTTGCATACGTATTGCTATGGGAAGGCTGTTTACCCTCTCCATTATGGAGATATCATGCAGCACATTCTCCCTTTTATGTCTGCATAAAGACTGAAGCTTGCTGCTCGCCGCCCATATATCCGCGTCTCTGCTGCAATTAATTGCCACATGCCTCCCCACCTGGGCACCATCACACAGGCTCATCTGCATGCGCCTCCCTCATGTGCAGTGTTAGAGGCATGTCCCACGCACTGTTTACTACATTCTACCCAGGAATCTGTTTTACATTCCTGGATTTTGCTCACTCTGAGCCTTACCTGCCTTTTCTACTGCTCAATGTCTGATTCTCCTTCTCCTGCCCATTCTGGAAACTCCCTACATACCCTGGACAAACTGCACAATTTCCCTACCGCTCCTCTAGAGGAATATGAGGAATCTGAAGAGTACATGATTTATTGTGAAGCAGAGGCTGCTGCATACTCCCTCCCACTGCCACTAACTTGAAGTGTTACATCCACATGAGATAACAGAGATGATGTCCTTCAGCTTCTGAAGTTCTACAAGATTCTGAGCAACAGCAACTCCACAAGGACGGATTACAACACCAGGACGAAAATTCAAGATCACACAATGCAAACAATGCCACACATGTGGAGTGGCACAGATATCCTGCCCACAGCTGCCCCACCCACTCAAGCTGTACTTAGCCACCCCACAAGTGCGACGAAGTTGTCTGTTAGTGTCAATTCCCAGGATAAACCAATACCTCCTGCAACCCACAGCCCTCCTATTCATCCGTCTCCCACAGCTGTTTCCACGATACACCCACAGCTGCTCCTCCTCTTCCAAGCAAACCTGTACAACAGACCCCACCAACTCTGCAAGCTGATGCCTTGTTTCAAGTTTTTCACCAGTGCTTCGGAGGTGGCAGGACTTTACTGTTATGATAGACCTTCAGAAAATGTCAAGAGAAAAACTGCTCATACAGCTTCGAACGTACATCTCCCTTGACTTACAAAAAGTTATGGAGCACATACTTGGCATCCCTCCAGACACTTTTCACACCGTGGACAAAATACTCAACTGTTTGTAATATCAATTCAAGAATCTCAGGAATGAAACCATTCAACGTCGTGACCTACTTTGCTGTAAATAAGGTGATGTTGAGTCCTTTAGCAACTTTTATGTCCACCTCAAAAACATGATTGAGGAGGTAGACCTGCGTTCCGGCAATCCCAATGCGTGTGCCAAGACAGAGCTGACGATGGTGATTCTGATAAAAGTCCGAGATCAGGATCTTATGAAATGCCTCATCTCTCTCGATGCAGCTGCCTCCCTCCACACATTTGTCATGTTCTGTAGGCCATTTGAGGCTGTTCGTACAGCTGCTTCAGCAATCCATGCCTTGCCAAGTCAACTCCATGCTGTTTCTGCATACAAGAAGGAACAATGACGTCAGAAGATGGCCTTCTCCCAGCAGACTCTGCCGACACAGACTTCCTCCAGCTCTTCATGCCAGTCCTGCAATCACCAGCATGACTTGGGAAGGGGCCCTGCTGGTACCAGTAAATGTACCAACGGTGGTCATAAGGCTCACTGGGTCAGGATCCCTAGATACCCAGCCAAGAAGGTGCAATGCTGTAATTGCAACAAGACTGGCCATTATGACAGATGTTGCAAGAAAAGGACAAGGGTCAGGACTGTTGATATAATTCATTATCCTACTCACTGCACCATGTTGATATAGATTCTTGATGGAAACACTCGTTTCTGACTTTAAAGTCTATTACGAGAAAATATATACATATATATTTACAAAGGACTATATACCTTAATATGCATATATATTTACAAAAGACTATACACCTGGACTAACGGTAAAGGCACTAGACTTGCGTGACTTACATGGCATGAGGCTCATACACAACTAACAGGGTAGGAGGCTGATACACTACTGACAGGGTATGAGGCTGATACACGATTTCGGCTGATGCACAACTACAGTTGATACATGACTAACATGGTCCGGTTGATATGTGACTAATCGTAACTATATGATTAGTAGGTTGGCCGTGGCACCAGCTGCCCATTGAAATACTACGACTAAAGGTACTACAGATTAAACTAGGACTGGTCCAGACATCTTCAGGTTGAGTCTTCCTTCAGGCAAGGGTCTTTCCTAATGTCTTCATCTACACCAAATATTCTGGCATTGTCATTACATTTTTCTTACTATCCCAATAAATTTGACAAGTCACAAAACTCCCCATATCTGTTTCTTAATGTTCATATTTTCCTTATATTTGCTATTATTTATGGAAGGTCCACAGCTTATGTCCCCCAGTACTTGGCATAGAGGGGTGCGAAGAATCTCTGGGGATCTTGTTGAATCTACTATTGGCGTGAGGGTAGACATGCTTGGTATGCTTCCACTGACCCAATTCAAATCTTTCACTATAACCTGCATACTCGTTTCCATTTGAGAGGTGGGGTCTGTGCCTACTGCAACACTAACACTCCTATTGCAAGGCTCATGGAACTTGAATCTCCTGCCTTTGATGTTCTCTGGCTAAAAATCTATCATCTGTCTCTCCACTACCATTATATTCCTTTGTTTCTGCTACTGCTCTCCAAGCTCCACTGATTTTGTGCCTTTCTTTGAATATCTGTCATCTTGCCATGAGTCCTTACTATCTTCTCACCCACCCGCTGAAGTTCTCTATATTGGGGATTTCAATGTACACCACAGCAAGTGGCTTAATTATTCTTACATTGATGTGGGAGGAAGCGAGGCCCTTGCTTTCTATATTACTCACCATCTGGAGCAGATTATCACATATCCTACTCGTGTTCCTGATCAACATGAACATACAGCCAACATTCTTGACCTATACCTTGATTCTAATCCATCAAATTACTCATATTCTTTGCTATCCCCTCTTGGTCAATTTGACCACTCTGAGATCTCAATATCTTCTATTTTTACTCCCCCTCATTCAGTTCCTCCTACCCAGCACTGCCTTTGGCACTTTGAACATATCCAATATGAAGATTTATGTAAATTCCTCTTTGACTTCCAGTGGGATGACTATTGCTTTCGGTCCCACACGCCTGATCAGGTAGCCCTAAAATTTTGCCAAGACCATAACCTTGAGAATGGAGGCACTCATCCCCTCCTGTATAAAAAACTTTTCCTTCCCCTAATCCTTGGTTTGACCATGCCTGCTCCATGGCTATTCAGGCCAGGAATCGGGCACACTGGTTGTACCAAGCCTATTTTTCTAATTGAGCTCACTCCACTTTAAATTGCAGCTAGGAAGCACTATGCTGGTCAGATTCAAAGGTCTAAAGTTTCCTTTATAAAGAAGGTGAGTTGATGATCTTAATCCCTCTTCCATTAATAAAAGTTTCTGATACTTAGCTAAATCCACTCTCTTTGGCTCTCATTTTGCTGCCAACTCTTCCGTAAATGATTCTAGTGCCTGTCCCTCATTCTTTACCCCTCTGTAACCCTATACCCTCCATTATCCTTCTGTCATGAAAAGTTCATAAGGTTCTTTGCTCACTAAAAACAAACAAAGCATCTGGTTCCGATGGTATCCCTGCAAGGTTCCATGAGGAGTTTCCAGATGAACTGGCTTCAGTACTTTGCCGTCTTTTTTGCCTTATTCTGCCAACCAGTGTCTATCCTTCATCTTGGAAGTATGCTTTAGTGCAATCTGTTCCTAAGAAGGTTGACCGCTCTATACCTTCAAACTACCGACCTATTGCCCTAACCTCATCTATGCTAAAGTTTTCGAAACTTTGCTCAATTCTCACTTTTTGAAACATCTTGAATCTAACTGGCTTATCTCTGATTACCAGTAAGGCTTCCGCAAGGCAAGATCAACTGGTGACCTCCTGTCCTATCTTCCTCATGTATGGTCATCTTCTCTTGGGAACTATTGGGAACCCTTCGTCAGTGCCATTGATAACTCTAAGGCTTTTGACAGAGTCTGGCACGAGGCTCTGTTGGCTAAACTCCCTACTTATGGCTTTGCCCCTTCTCTCTGTTCTCTGATTTCAAGTTTTCTTTTTGACTATTTTATATTTGTGGTTGTTGACAGTGCAACATCAAGCCCATTCCATGTTATCAGTGGTGTTCCACAGGTATATTCATGAATGAATTTACAGACTCTGGCAGGTCATTAACATATGCAAGGAAAAACATGGCAGGAGAGACTTGAAAAAAATAAAACCAAGAATTTAGACCTGATAAGGAAGGTTGGAGTAGTATGTGCTCCGGAGGATATTGTAAACATTCACCAACTAGATAAATATTCTAGGAGGGGAAAGCAAAGCTCAATGAAAGTAAAATTTGAGAGAGGGGGCACATGTAGAGAAATATTGATGAGGAAAAATAGCCTAAAAGACCTTCAAGAATTCAAAACAGTGTTCATTAGACAATGCAGGACACAGGAAGAGATGGGAAGGTTCAAAAACTTGTTGCAAACGGCTAGAAGGT
>JAXCGZ010020873.1:62500-70000 GCA_037179515.1 Halocaridina rubra | reverse complement strand
AGGCTCAAGGGCCGGTATTAGAGAACATCAACCTTACAGCCACAGAGGTATGCAAAGCACTGATGGATTTAGATGTTCATAAAGCTACAGGTCCTGATGACATATCCCCTCATGTGCTTAAAAAATGCGCAAACACAATATCAGTGGCAATAAGTATCATATTTAAGGAGTCACTGGAGTCGGGGGAGATTCCAAGATGCTGGAAACAAGCAAATGTGATACCTATCTTCAAAAAGGGAAGGAGGGATACGGCTCTGAACTATAGACCAGTTTCCTTGACCAGCATAGTTTGCAAAGTTATGGAGAAACTACTAAGGAAACATATCTCTCTTCACTTGGAATCCTTCAACTTTTTGTCAGTGAGGCAACATGGCTTCAGAGAAGGTAGATCAACAGTAACAAACTTATTAGAATTTTATGATGAGGTAAGCCAAATCTTACAGGAAAGAGAGGGCTGGGCAGATTGCATATTCCTAGACTTCCAGAAAGCGTTTGACACTGTTCCACATGGGAGACTTATTAGGAAGCTGCAATCAATGGCTAGAATAGGTGGAAATGTCTTGGAATGGATAAAAACTTACTTAGAAGGAAGGGAACAGAGGGTTAGAGTAAGACACTCAGTGTCTGAATGGAGAAGAGTTAGTAGTGGAGTTCCACAGGGTTCAGTTTTAGGGCCACTTTTGTTCCTTGTATATGTAAATGACCTACCAGAGTCTGTAAATTCATTCATGAATATGTTTGCAGATGATGCAAAGATTGTGAAGAAAGTATAAAACGAGAACTATGGTAGAGAACTTCAGGAGGATCTAAATAATCTGCATGAGTGGTCAGAAAAGTGGCTAATGAAATTCAATACCTCAAAATGTAAGGTAATGAGAATGGGTACAAGTGCAAGAAGGCCCAAGCTTGACTACTCGGTGGCTGGAGTACAACTTCAAGAGACAGAAAATGAGAGAGATCTAGGAGTAAACATACTGGCAGATTTGTCTCCAGAAATACATATAAATGGCGTAGTAAGGGCAGCATATGCATTCTTATCAAATGTAAGGATAGCCTTCAGGCACATGGACAAGGAAATGTTCAGAAATATTTATGTAACCTATGTGAGGCCAAAACTCGAATATGCAGCCCCTTTTTGGAATCCGCACTTGAAAAAGCACATAGCTAAGCTTGAAAAAGTTCAAAGACATGCCACGAAACTGGTGCCAGAAATACGCAATCTCGGTTATGATGAGAGGCTGAGGGAATTAGACTTGCCATCACTCGAAGCTAGAAGAGTAAGGGGGGATATGGTGACAGTCTTTAAATTCCTTCATGGTTATGATAGAGTGGATAGGGATCGATATTTCGATATGGCTGGCTCTAGAACTAGAGGTCATAGTTTGAAGCTTCGTAAGAAAACTTCTTTTCAGGATGTAAGGAAATGCTTTTTCAGTGTAAGAGTAGTTGATAATTGGAATTGGCTAAGCGAGGAGGTAGTTAATGCTATCTCAATCCATAGTTTTAAGGACAGGTACGATAAGTATCACTAAGTCTAAAATGGAACCGATCAGGTGACGGGAAGATACGAGCTTTGGGCTCTTTCCCGTAAACACAATTAGGTAATCACAATTAGGTAATCACACACACACTTTACCATAATTTCCCTAAATCTTAAATCCTGCAGAGTATTGTGAGTACAAAACTTATATTTGTTGTATGACGAGACTGTCCAAAATATTAAAGGAAAAAAATTGAGAACATTTTTCGTGAGGGGAGAGAGAAGCTGCCGTCCAGTTCTGCCTTGAAGGAAATTTAGAAGAGTTGCCAGAGGTGAAGCCATCACATCACATTACCTAATTTTTTGTGTAAACTGGGGAAAGCTCTTAGGCCGTTTACCTGATCCTGTGGTTCCATATATTGTTAAAATCAGTATCCTTCCCATTTATATTAACTTGTTAGTTAGTTTGATACACGAAATAATTGAATAAGTAAAAAAAAAAAAATATCCACCTGTCAACAGTACTGAGTTAAGTTGCCAAGTAGTACAGCTGTCTTATTTTCTTCATTTTTTTTTTTTGCTTTTCTTTTAGCTTTCTCTTTTACTATTTTGTTTTTATTTTGTATATATATTGAGTTAAATGTAAAGTCTAATCCTGTGATAACATACCTTGGTTAGCAAGTGAGCTTATCAGTTAGGAAAAATATATAGCAGAAACAGGTGGGTGCCACCTCAGACACAGGTTCGAATTTTTCCTTCAGGTTTGACTTTTGTTTTGTTGCATTTTTTTTTCTTTTTCTTTTTATCCTTAAATTACCATGGTCAAGTTTTTAAGTTAAGATGTGTGTTACCAGAAAAGAGATAAACTGAGTCACTAAATAGCACTTATATGGAGATATAAAAATTCGGTGTGAAGCTTAATTAAAAGTTTTTCTCTTTTTTTTTCCTCTTTCTCGTCTTCTTTCTATATTCTGTGAGAGGGAGAACATAAAAATGACGCCATCTCTGTCCCAAACCTCTCCCATCCATGGGTCGGTAGGAGGGGTAGCCATCAGGAGACTCAAACAGAAAATCAAGAATTTAGATAAAATTCGGAATATGGATGGAGAAATGAAAGAGAATGAAACACTCAGAGAGCAAATAAGATGTTTGGAGGAAGCAAATAAAGCACAAGGGCAGGAGAGAAAGGAACTAGAAAAAAGAATAAAGAAGCTGAAAGGGGAAAAGAGTCAACTAGAATCTAGACTTTCTAAACAAGAAGATAAAAACAAACAGCTGAATGACAACCTAAAGGAATTAGATGTTAGTTCACTGCTCTCTTCTGAGAGAGACGAGATTGCTGCTTGGAATGTCCAGATTAAGGAAAACATTGAACAGTTCAGAAAAGAGTTCCAGGAGCTGAATATGGATAATGATGCCATGAAAACTTCCTTTGCTGATGCACTAAAGGGGAATGTGGCAGTAAAAGAGGCTGTAAAGGTGGTGGCACTGGAAAACATACAAACAGTTGACTATAAAGAGACAGTAATCGAAAAAATGAAAGACGTTGTGATGGAAAGGGCAAACCCACTCATCAGAAAGGCACTTGATAAGGAGAAGACAGTGGTAATCTCAGGCATAAGCGAGACCCAGGAGCCAACATGGCAGGGGAGACTTGAAGAAAATAAAGCTAGGGTTGTAGACCTGATAAGAAAGCTTGGAGTAGTATGTTGTCCTGAGGATATTGTAAACATACACCAACTAGGTAAATATTCGAGGGAAGGAAAGCCGAGACCAACAAAAGTAACCTTTGAGAGAGGGGAAACATGTAGGGAAATATTGTTGAGAAAAAAAAGTCTAATAGACCTTCAAGAATTCAAAGAAGTGTTCATTAGACGATACAGAACACATGAAGAGATGGGAAAGATCAAAAACTTGTTGCAAGAGGCAAGAAGGTTAAATGATGAAAGAAATGAAGAAGAGAAGAAAAATTTTCATTACAGAGTTCTTCCAGACAAAGGGGAGATAAAGAAGATAATGACAGAAGATCAGGGGATGGGGCCTCATTAAGATTGTTATACACAAATGCTGATGGATTAGCTGGTAAGGCAGTAGAATTAAAAGATAGGATTCACAACAGTAAGGCAGATATAGTAGCAATTACAGAGACTACGTTGAGTGAGGACATAAACAGTGTCACAGTTTTTCCTAAGGGTTTCAGAATACTAAGGGTTGAAAGATCTGAGAGGACTGGTGGAGGGATAGCACTGCTCATAAGTGAAAGGATTCAAGTCGAAGAAATAAACTTGGCTATAGAAAGTGAGTTCAAGGAATTTCTTGTTGCTCGCATAAATACTGGGTCAGAGAGCATTATAATAACTGTTGTATACAACCCACCAAGGAACCAAAATAGGCTTGAAGTTTATGAGGAAAGTCATATAGGTACTATTGAAGTCATAAACTCAGTTGTTAACATGGCACGGGAAAAAAAAATGTAGGATTTTGATTATGGGAGACTTTAATCGTAAAGAGATAGATTGGATAAATCTTAACCCACACAGTAGTGAGGACTCATTCGGGGCAAGATTCCTAGATTGCGTACAAGGGAATTTCCTACACCAACATGTAATGGAACCAACAAGGGCCAGGGGTGGGGATGAGCCATCACTACTTGATCTAGTGTTCACAGATAATGTGTTGGATATTGAAAAAATTGAGTATGAACCACCAATTGGAAAGAGTGACCACTGTGTGTTGTTGATGGAGTATATCATTGAAGATATTCTTCCTGAGAGTAGAGGCACTGAGGACATGACGAGGAACTATCGGAAAGGAGATTACATCAAAATGAATGAGCTTTTTGCAGTTATTGACTGGAGAACCTTATTTTACAACAAATCTGTACAAGAAATGTATGACATCTTTTGTGAGAAATATGGGAAGATAGTAGATTGCTGCATACCTGTCACCAAAGTAGGTGTAATTCATGCCAGAGAGAAGTGGTTCGATAATGGGTGTAAAAGAGCTAAGGAGTGGAGAGACAAATGCTGGAAAAGGTATAGGAGGAGAAAAAACATAAATACCTGCCAAACCTACAAAAGAGCAAGAAATGAATACCTAAGTAAAAGGAGAGAGGCAGAGAGAGACTATGAGAGGGACATCACCAGGAAGGCTAAAGAAAATCCCAAGCTTTTCCACAGCTTTATCAGAGGAAAACTGAAGGTAAAAGAACAGGTTTTAAGGCTAAAGAGAGCGGATGGAAGCATCACTGAGATGGATGAAGAGATCTGCAAAGAATTGGACAAGGAGTTTCAGTCAGTATTTACAGTAGAAAATACCCCACCCCCTCAGATTGCAGTGATAGAAGCTCAAGGGCCGGTATTAGAGAACATCAACCTTACAGCCACAGAGGTATGCAAAGCGCTGATGGATTTAGATGTTCATAAAGCTACAGGTCCTGATGACATATCCCCTCATGTGCTTAAAAAATGCGCAAACACAATATCAGTGGCACTAAGTATCATATTTAAGGAGTCACTGGAGTCAGGGGAGATTCCAAGATGCTTGAAACAAGCAAATGTGATACCTATCTTCAAAAAGGGAAGGAGGGATACGGCTCTGAACTATAGACCAGTATCCTTGACCAGCATAGTTTGCAAAGTTATGGAGAAACTACTAAGGAAACATATCTCTCTTCACTTGGAATCCTTCAACTTTTTGTCAGTGAGGCAACATGGCTTCAGAGAAGGTAGATCAACAGTAACAAACTTATTAGAATATTATGATGAGGTAAGCCAAATCTTACAGGAAAGAGAGGGCTGGGCAGATTGCATATTCCTAGACTTCCACAAAGCATTTGACACTGTTCCACATGGGAGACTTATTAGGAAGCTCCAAGCAACGGCTAGAATAGGTGGAAATGTTTTGGAATGGATAAAAACTTACTTAGAAGGAAGGGAACAGAGGGTTAGAGTAAGACACTCAGTGTCTGAATGGAGAAGAGTTAGTAGTGGAGTTCCATAGGGTTCAGTTTTAGGGCCACTTTTGTTCCTTGTATATGTAAATGACCTACCAGAGTCTGTAAATTCATTCATGAATATGTTTGCAGATGATGCAAAGATTGTGAAGAAAGTATAAAACGAGAACAATGGTAGAGAACTTCAGGAGGATCTAAATAATCTGCATGAGTGGTCAGAAAAGTGGCTAATGAAATTCAATACTTCAAAATGTAAGGTAATGAGAATGGGTACAAGTGCAAGAAGGCCCAACTTGACTACTCGGTGGCTGGAGTACAACTTCAAGAGACAGAAAATGAGAGAGATCTAGGAGTTAACATACTGGTAGATTTGTCTCCTGAAATACATATAAATGGCATAGTAAGGGCAGCATATGCATTCTTATCAAATGTAAGGGTAGCCTTCAGGCACATGGACAAGGAAATGTTCAGAAATATTTATGTAACCTATGTGAGGCCAAAACTCGAATATGCAGCCCCCTTTTGGAATCCGCACTTGAAAAAGCACATAGCAAAGCTTGAAAAAGTTCAAAGACATGCCACGAAACTGGTGCCAGAAATACGCAATCTCAGTCATGATGAGAGGCTGAGGGAATTAGACTTACCATCACTCGAAGCTAGAAGAATGAGGGGGGGATATGGTGACAGTCTTTAAATTCCTTCATGGTTATGATAGAGTGGATAGGGATCGATATTTTGATATGGCTGGCTCTAGAACTAGAGGTCATAGTTTGAAGCTTCGTAAGAAAACTTGTTTGCAGGATGTAAGGAAATACTTTTTCAGTGTAAGAGTAGTTGATAATTGGAATTGGCTAAGTGAGGAGGTAGTTAATACTATCTCAATCCATAGTTTTAAGGACAGGTATGATAAGTATCACTAAGTATAAAATGGAACCGATCAGGAGACGGGAAGATACGAGCTTTGGGCTATTTCCCGTAAACACAATTAGGTAATCACAATTAGGTAATCACACACACACACACACACACACACACACACAGGCAAAAGCGAATCCCAGGAACCAACATGGCAGGGGAGACTTGAAGAAAATAAAGCTAAGGTTGTAGACCTGATAAGAAAGCTTGGAGTAGTTTGTGGTCCTGAAGATATTGTAAACATACACCAACTAGGTAAATATTCGAGGGAAGGAAAGCCGAGACCAACAAAAGTAATCTTTGCGTGATGGGAAACATGTAGGGAAATATTGTTGAGAAAAAAAAGTCTAAAAGACCTTCAAGAATTCAAAGAAGTGTTCATTAGACAATACAGAACACAGGAAGAGATGGGAAAGATCAAAAACTTGTTGAAAGAGACAAGAAGGTTAAATGAGGAAAGAAATGAAGAAGAGAAGAAAAATTTTCATTTCAGAGTTCTCCCAGACAAAGGGGAGAGAAAGAAGATAATGACAGAAGATCAGGGGATGGGGCCTCATTAAGATTGTTTTACACAAATACTGATGGATTAGCTGGTAAGGCAATAGAATTACAAGATAGGATTCACAACAGTAAGGCAGATATAGTAGCAATTACAGAGACTAAGTTGAGTGAGGACATAAACAGTGTCACAGTTTTTCCTAAGGGCTTCAGAATACTAAGGGTTGAGAGATCTGAGAGGACTGGTGGAGGGATAGCACTGCTCATAAGTGAAAGGATTCAAGTTGAAGAAATAAACTTGGCTATAGAAAGTGAGTTCAAGGAATTTCTTGTTGCTCACATAAATACTGGGTCAGAGAGCATTATAATAACTGTTGTATATAACCCACCAAGAAACCAGAATAGGCTAGAAGTTTATGAGGAAAGTCATATAGGTACTACTGAAGTCATAAACTCAGTTGTTAACATGGCACGGGAAAAAAAATGTAGGATTTTGATTATGGGAGATTTTAATCATAAAGAGATAGATTGGATAAATCTTGACCCACACTGTGGTGAGGACTCATTCGGGGCAAGATTCCTAGATTGTGTTCAAGGGAATTTCCTACACCAACATGTAATGGAACCAACGAGGGCCAGGGGTTGGGATGAG
>JAXCGZ010020873.1:0-55000 GCA_037179515.1 Halocaridina rubra | reverse complement strand
AGAGAAAGGAACTAGAAAAAAAGAATAAAGAAACTGGAAGGGGATAAGAGTGAACTAGAAACTAGAATTTCAAAACAAGAAGATAAAAACAAACAGCTAAATGACAACCTAAATGAATTAGATGTTAGTTCACTGCTCTCTTCTGAGAGAGACGAGATTGCAGCTTGGAATGTCCAGATTAAGGAAAGCATTAAACAGTTTAGAAAAGAGTTCCAGGGGCTGAATATGGAAAATGATGCCATGAAAACTGCCTTTGCTGATGCACTAAAGGGGAAAGTGGCAGTAAAAGAGGCTGTAAAGGTGGTGGCAATGGAAAACATACAAACAGTTGAATATAAAGAGACAGTAATCAAAGAAATGAAAGACGTGATGGAAAGAGCAAACCCACTCATCAAACAGGCACTCGATAAAGAGAAGACAGTGGTAATCTCAAGCATAAGCAAATCCCAGGAGTCAACATGGCAGGGGAGACTTGAAGAAAATAAAGCTAGGGTTGTAGACCTGATAAGAAAGCTTGGAGTAGTTTGTGGTCCTGGGGATATTGTAAACATACACCAACTAGGTAAATATTCTAGGAAAGGAAAGCCAAGACCAACAAAAGTAACCTTTGAGAGAGGGGAAGCAAGTAGGGAAATATTGTTGAGAAAAAAAGTCTAAAAGACCTTCAAGAATTCAAAGAAGTATTCATTAGACGATGCAGAACACAGGAAGAGATGGGAAAGATCAAAAACTTGTTGGAAGTGGCAAGAAGGTTAAATGAGGAAAGAAATGAAGAAGAGAAGAAAAAATTTTCATTTCAGAGTTCTTCCAGACAAAGGGGAGATAAAGAAGATAATGACAGAAGATCAGGGGATGGGGCCTCATTAAGATTGTTATACACAAATGCTGATGGATTAACAGGTAAGACAGTAGAATTAAAAGATGGGATTCACAACAGTAAGGTAGATATGGTAGTAATTACAGAGACTAAGTTGAGTGAGGACATAAACAGTGTCACAGTTTTTCCTAAGGGCTTCAGAATATTAAAGGTTGAAAGATCTGAGAGGACTGTTGGAGGGATAGCACTGCTCATACTGAAAGGATTCAGGTTGAAGAAATAAACTTTGCTCTGGAAAGTGAGTTCAAGGAATTTCTTGTTGCTCGCATAAATACTGGGTCAGAGAGCATAACGATAACTGTTGTATATAACCCACCAAGGAACCAGCATAGGCTAGAAGTTTATGAGGAAAGTCATATAGGTACTATTGAAGTCATAAACTCAGTTGTTAACATGACATGGGAAAAAGATGTAGGATTTTTATTATGGGAGATTTTAATCATAAAGAGATAGACTGGATAAATCTTGACCCACACAGTGGTGAGGACTCATTCGGGGCAAAATTCCTAGATTGCGTACAAGGGAATTTCCTACACCAACATGTAATGGAACCAATGAGGGCCAGGGGTGGGGATGAGCCATCACTACTTGATCTAGTATTCACAGATAATGTGTTGGATATTGAAAAAATTGAGTACGAACCACCAGTCGGAAAGAGTGACCACTGAGTGTTGTTGATGGAGTATATCATTGAAGATATTCTGCCTGAGAGTAGAGGCACTGAGGACATGAGGAGGAACTATCAGAAAGGAGATTACATCAAAATGAATGAGCTTTTTGCAGTTATTGACTGGAGAACCTTATTTTACAACAAATCTGTACAAGAAATGTATGACATCTTTTGTGAGAAATATGGGTATATAGTAGATTGCTGCATGCCTGTCATCAAAGTAGGTGTAATTCATGCCAGAGAGAAATGGTTCGATAATGAGTGTAAAAGAGCTAAGGAGTGGAGAGACAAATGCTGGAAAAGGCATAGGAGGAGAAAAAACCTAAATGCCTGGCATACCTACAAAAGAACAAGAAATGACTACCTAAGAAAAAGGAGAGAGGCAGAGAGAGACTATGAGAGGGGCATCACCAGGAAGGCTAAAGAAAATCCCAAGCTTTTCCACAGCTTTATCAGAGGAAAACTGAAGGTAAAAGAACAGGTTTTAAGGCTAAAGAGAGCAGATGGAAGCATCACTGAGAGGGATGAAGAGATCTGCAAAGAATTGAACAAGGAGTTTCAGTCAGTATTTACAGTAGAAAATACCCCACCCCTTCAGATTGCAGAGATAGGAGCTCAAGGGCCGGTAATAGAGAACATCAACCTTACAGCCACGGAGGTATGCAAAGCGCTGGTGGATTTAGATGTTCTTAAAGCTACAGGTCCTGATGACATATCCCCTCATGTATTTAAAAAATGCACAAACTCAATATCAGTGGCACTAAGAATCATATTTAAAAAGTCACTGGAGTCAGGAGAGATTCCAAGATGCTGGAAACAAGCAAATGTGATAATTATCTTCAGAAAGGGAAGGAGGGATACTGCTCTGAACTATAGACTAGTTTCCTTGACCAGCATAGTTTGCAAAGTCATGGAGAAACTACTAAGGAAACATATCTCACTTCACTTGGAATCCTTCAACTTTTTGTCAGTGAGGCAACATGGCTTCAGAGAAGGTAGATCAACATTAACAAGCTTATTTGAATTTTATGATGAGGTAAGCTGAATCTTACAGGAAAGAGAGGGCTGGGCAGATTGCATATTCTTAGAATTCCAGAAAACGTTTGACACTGTTCCACATGGGAGACTTATTAGGAAGCTGCAAGCAATGGCTAGAATAGGTGGAAATATCTTGGAATGGATAAAAACTTACTTAGAAGGAAGGGAGCAGAGGGTTAGAGTAAGACGCTCAGTGTCTGAATGGAGAAGAGTTAGTAGTGCAGTTCCACAGAGTTCAGTTTTAGGGCCACTTTTGTTCCTTGTATATGTAAATGACCTACCAGAGTCTGTAAAGTCATTCATGAATATGTTTGCAGATGATGCAAAGATTGTGAAGAAAATAAATGGTAGAGAACTTCAGGAAGATCTAAATAGTCTGCATGAGTGGTAAGAAAAGTGGCTAATGAAATTCAATACTTCAAAATGTAAGGAAATGAGAATGGGTACACGTGCAAGAAGGCCCAAGCTTGACTACTCGGTGGTTGGAGTACAACTTCAAGAGACAGAAAATGAGAGAGATCTAGGAATAAACATATTGGCAGATTTGTCTCCAGAAATACATATAAATGGCATAGTAAGGGCAGCATATGCATTCTTATCAAATGTAAGGGTAGCCTTGAGGCAAATGGACAAGGAAATGTTCATAAATATTTATGTAACTTATGTGAGGCCAAAACTCAAATATGCAGCCCCTTTTTGGAATCCACACTTGAAAAAGCACATAGCTAAGCTTGAAAAAGTTCAAAGACATGCCACGAAATTGGTGCTAGAAATACGCAATCTCAGTTATGATGAGAAGCTGAGGGAATTAGACTTACCATCACTCGAAGCTAGAAGATTGAGGGGGGATATGGTAACAGTCTTTAAAATCCTTCATGGTTGCGATAAAGTGGATAGGGATGGATATTTTGATATGGCTGGCTCTAGAACTAGAGGTCATAGTTTGAAGCTTCATAAGAAAACTTCTTTGCAGGATGTAAGGAAATACTTTTTCAGTGTAAGAGTAGTTGATAATTGGAATTGGCTAAGCGAGGAGGTAGTTAATGCTATCTCAATCCATAAGTTTAAGGACAGGTATAATAAGTATCACTAAGTATAAAATGAAATCAATCAGGAGACGGGCAGATACGAGTTTTGGGCTCTTTCCCGTAAACACAATTAGGAAAGCACACACCCCCACCCTCTTAGATTGCAGAGATAGACACTCAAGGGCCGGTTTTAGAGAACATCAACCTTACAGCCACAGAGGTATGCAAAGCGCTGATGGTGTTAGATGTTCATAAAGCTACAGGTCCTGATGACATATCCCCTCATGTACTTAAAAAATGCGCAAGCACAATATCAGTGGCACCAAGTATCATATTAAAAAGTCACTGGAGTCCAGGGAGATTCCAAGATGCTGGAAACAAGCAAACGTGATACCTATCTTCAAAAAGGGAAGGAGGGATACTGCTCTGAACTACTGACTAGTTTTCTTGACCAGCATAGTTTGCAAAGTTATGGAGAAATTACTAAGGAAACATATCTCTCTTCACTTGGAATCCTTCAACTTTATGTCAGAGAAGCAACATGGCTTCAAAGAAGGTAGATCAACAGTAACAAACTTATTAGAGCTTTATGATGAGATAAGCCGAATCTTACAGGAAAGAGAGGGCTTGGCAGATTGCATATTTTTAGACTTCCAGAAAGCTCTTGACACTGCACCACATGGGAGACTTATTAGAAAGCTGCAAGCAATGGCTAGAATAGGTGGAAATGTCTTGGAATGGATAAAAACTGACTTAGAAGGAGAGGAACAGAGGGTTAGAATAAGACACTCAGTGTCTGATTGGAGAAGAGTTAGTGGTAGAGTTCCACAGGGTTTAGTGTTAGGGCCACTTTTGTTTCTTGTATATGTAAATGACCTACCAGAGTCTGTAAATTCATTCATGAATATGTTTGCAGATGATGCAAAGATTGTGAAGAAAGTAAAAAACGAGAAAAATGGTAGAGAACTTCAAGAAGATCTAAATAGTCTGCGTGAGTGGTTAGAAAAGGGGCGGATGAAATTCTGTTCTTCAAAGTGTAAGGTAATGAGAATGGGTACAAGTGCAAGAAGGCCCAAGCTTGACTACTCGGTGACTGGAGTACAACTTCAAGAGACATAAAATGAGAGAGATCTAGGAGTAAACATATTGGCAGATTTGTCTCCAGAAATACATATAAATGGCATAGTAAGGTCAGCATATGCATTCTTATCAAATGTAAGGGTAGCCTTCAGGCACATGCACAAGGAAATGTTCAGAAATATTTAAGTAACCTATGTGAGGCCAAAACTCGAATATGAAGCCCCCTTATGGAATCCACACTTGAAAAAGCACATGGCTAAGTTTAAAGACATGCCATGAAACTGGTACCACGCAATCTCAGTTATGATGAAAGGCTGAGGGAATTAGACTTACCATCACTCGAAGCTAGAAGATTGAGGGGGATATGGTAACAGTCTATAAATTCCTTCATGGTTATGATAGAGTGGATAGGGATGGATATGTTGATATGGCTGGCTCTAGAACAAGCGGTCGTAGTTTGCAGCTTTGTAAGAAAACTTCTTTGCAGGATGTAAGGAAATACTTTTTCAGAGCAAGAGTAGTTGATAATTGAAATTCCCTAAGCGAGGAGGTAGTTAATGCTATCTCAATCCATAGTTTTAAGGACAGGTACGATAAGCATCACTAAGTACAAAATGAAGCCGATCAGGAGACGTGCAGATACGAGCTTTGGGCTCTTTCTGTAAACACAATTAGGTAATCCCAATCAGGTGATCACAGACACACACACTGGAAAATATACAAACAGTTGAATATAAAGAGACAGTAATTGAAGATATGAAAAACGTTGTGATGGAAAGGGCAAACCCACTCATCAAACAGGCACTTGATAAAGAGAAAACAGTGGTAATCTCAGGCATAAGCGAATCCCAGGAGCCAACACGGCAGGGGAGACTTGAAGAAAGCAAAGCTATGGTTGTAGACCTGATAAGAAAGCTTGGAGTAGTTTGTGGTCCTGAGGATATTGTAAACATACACCAACTAGGCAAATATTCTAGGGAAGGAAAGCCCAGACTAACAAAAGTAACCTTTGAGAGAGGGGAAGCATGTAGGGAAATATTGTTGAGAAAAAAAAGTCTAAAAGACCTTCAAGAATTCAAAGAAGTATCCATTAGACGATGCAGAACACAAGAAGAGATGGGAAAGATCAAAAACTTGTTGGAAGTGGCAAGAAGGTTAAATGAGGAAAGAAATGAAGAAGAGAAGAAAAATTTTCATTTCAGAGTTCTTCCAGACAAAGGGGAGATAAAGAAGATAATGACAGAAGATCAGGGGATGGGGCCTCATTAAGATGTAAGTATAAAATGGAACCGATCAGGAGACGGGAAGATATGAGCTTTGGGTTCTTTCCCGTAAACATAATTAGGTAATCACAATTAGGTAATCACACAAATGCTGAGGGATTAGCTGGTAAGGCAGTAGAATTAAAAGATAGGATTCACAACAGTAAGGCAGATATATTAGCAATTAAAGAGACTAAGTTGGGTGAGGACATAAACAGTGTCACAGATTTTCCTAAGGGCTTCAGAATATTAGGGGTTGAAAGATCTGAGAGGACTGGTGGAGAGCTAGCACTGCTCATAAGTGAAAGGATTCAGGTTGAAGAAATAAACTTTGCTCTGGAAAGTGAGTTCAAGGAATTTCTTGTTGCTCGCATAAATACTGGGTCAGAGAGCATAATAATAACTGTTATATATAACCCACCAAGGAACCAGCATAGGCTAGAAGTTTATGAGGAAAGTCATATAGGTACTATTGAAGTCATAAACTCAGTTGTTTACATGGCACGGGAGAGAAAATGTAGGATTTTGATTATGGGAGATTCTAATCATAAAGAGATAGATTGGATAAATCTTGACCCACACAGAGGTGAGGACTCATTCGGGGCAAGATTCCTAGATTGTGTACAAGGGAATTTCCTACACCAACATATAATGTAATGTTGACCTTTCTGACCTTCCGTGTGTAAATACTGATAATTTTCCCGAAGTGTTTATATCATCTCTGGACAGAATATTCGTATATTCACGTGAGGACATCAGAAGGGAATTGGAAAAAATTAAAAAAGTCACTCAGTACAAAACAAGTCAACTTTTGCTTTCGAAGGTAGTGGAACTCTTTCCCCAATACAGTGGTAAACACATCATAAAAAAATGTGTAAAAAAAGAGATAATTACAAACAATCACTTTTAGCGCAAGTGTCCTGAATATCTCAATGAATGGTGAACTTGACAAACTCTTTCAACCTCAAACTTCGGTTGTAAAATCCATAGTCTAAAAAAAAAACACGACCTAGGAGACCTACATCGAATGATAGAAAGTCTTGCAGATAAGGTGAAAATTTTGGAAGCAGATGCTGAAAAGGTGAAAGCCTTACAACACAAGGTGGGTTTGCTAGAATCTGACATTGTCCTACTTAAAAGAGATAATTCTAGGTTGAAACTGCTATTAGAAACATCTCCACCTCTCAGTTGATGATGTCCCTTCTATCAACAACCTTCAGGTTTTGCAAACTAGGTTTTCTGTCTCTACTCACAATTCCTTCAGTGCATTAAGAGACGAATGTGACAGTGGTAGTGAAGAAGAGGTAGATCCAGATAAAAGTGATAGTCATCAAGACAACCTGAATACACCATCTAGCATAAATAATCAAATCAGTAACAGGTTACAAAATAGTGATGAAACAACAGCGTCCTTTCCCACTACTCCTAACAATACAACAACAGGCACTAACCAGAACAAGATTCTTCCCAGCACAAACAACCAACCTGGTAAAGAGTTGCAAAACAGCGAAGAAGATATAGAGTCAATCTCCACTACTCCTAACAACACAGCAACTATCACTAACCAGGACAACCAAATTACATCTTCCAGAACAAATAACCAACCCAGCAATAGGCTGCAAAACAATGAAGAAATCAGAAAAGACAAAATAGCAGCAGTCTCTATTCTAAACATTCCATCGAAGTCCTCTCCCCCACAGCCACAGTTGCCCAATAATGCAAGTGCAAGGGTTACAGCTCAAATATATATTCGCATTCCCGGCAACCCCTTTGAGAGAGAGATACGTAATACATTGACAAATCAAGGCATTCCTTCTGAAGAAGTCTTGATTAAGGAGCTTTCTCGCAAACCAAATTGGGTTTCCTTCGCAATAACGATATCGAAAGGATTTGAATATGTGCCTTACAAACTGAATCAATGGCCTACAGGCACAAGTGTCCAGCCATTTCGTGGGGGCAAACAATGGACACAACCTGGGTATTCTACAAAATATCCCAAACTACAGTCATACCAAAATAAACAGCAAAGAGCTAATGAAACAATCCCCTATGCACGAGACTACAGAAAGAGACACGATACAAACCTCTCTTATCGCCGTCCACGCACAAGAGACTTCTCCTGGAGTGATGGCTCTTACAACCCTAGACACTCACCTAGGCATACAAAGTTTGGGAAGGCCCGATCATACCACGGCATGTACTCAAACCAGCGTTACACATCCAACGGCAGGTACAGACACCAGGATCCATGGGCTAACCCCAGAACACACTTCAATGATGAATTCCCAGCAGAATCACACAGTCGAAACTACAACTATGACTATGGATACCACCCCAATGAAACATGGTATGAATGTAACATTAGTACATGTGAACGCTCAGTCCCTGCTCGCTCATTTTGAGGAAATAATAATGCTAACAAAAGACTACAACATAGACATCCTCGGTGTAAGTGAAACTTGGCTTCCTCCTACAACTGAAAATAGATATATGAATATCCCAGAGTTTAAAATATTTCGCAATGACCATGGCCGAGGGGGTGGGGGTCTGTATTTATGTTAGAAATTATCTTAGTGCATCAGAAATAGCCACAGGTTTAGATAAAGCTGAGGAGCTCGAAGATTTATGGATCACTGTGCAGTATCAGAAACTTCCATCTTTCATTGTAGGGTGTGCTTACCGTCACCCTAAAGCACCTACCAGTTCATTCAATCATCTACTAGAAGCATTCAGAAATATCTGTGTGCGTCATAAACCCATATACATACTTGGTGATTTTAATGATGACTTGCTCTCAGCAGATAACAAAATGAAAAGGGTGATCAACACTGTGAAGTTAACACAAATAGTGACAAGACCGACCCGCATAACCCCCAATTCTTGGACTCTTATAGATCTGATAATAACAAATAAAGTGGAAAGTATACTCTATTGGGACGTAGTTCCCTGCCCAATTGCAGACCACGAGCTGAACATTGCTATGCTAAGCATAAACAAGCCGAAAAGGAAGCCTCTCCTCAAGACATTCCGGTGTCTAAAAAATTACTCCCCTGATATCTATTGTGAAACATTAATCAACAACACAAATGCACTTAATAGAATTAAATACACAGATAACGTCGATTTGCAGGTTGAGATTCTAACAAAAGTCTTCCTTGAATGCTTAGATAGTTGTGCACCCATTGTAACAAGAAAAATAACCCGCCCCTCAGCCCCCTGGCTAACTAATGACATCAAAGAGGCAATGCAAATCAGAAATCAAATACAAAAAGAGCTAAAAATGAATAGATATGATATGACTCTCCGAGAACGTTATAAAACAGAAAAGAAACGTGTCAGATCTCTCATCAGTGTAAGTAAAAAAGACTTTTACAAAAAACAATTTAATGACTCTAGACATGATACAGCAGCAACATGGAAAGTGATAAGAAGCATGATACCAAATGAAAAGAGTACCTCAGAAAGTTATGAAAATATTACGGAGTTGAAAGACAAAGCAGAAAACTTTAATAACTATATTGCTAACGCTGGCAAAAATACATATGAAAAAACTCAAGAAAACATCAACTCAGTGAATATGAGTAATTGCTTAAATGACAATTCTTCCAATGAAAACACAAGAGAGTACTTCAAGATTATTCCTATCGATTTTGCTACCCTAATTCTTACCATAAAGAGCCTAAGAAACTCTGGCTCTTATGGTTCAGATGGTATACCATTTCAGTTCATCAAAGATGCTCTACCCGTGATTGCATCCTATATTCTAACTATTATGAACACTTCCATTGTTACTAAAAAGTTTCCTGACTCTTGGAAAATAGCACATGTAATACCTCTGCATAAAAAGGGGGACAGAAAAGATGTGACAATCTATCGTCCCATTTCCCTGCTACCCATTTTCTCTAAAATATTAGAAAAAATTGTTGCATGCCAACTTATGTCATATTTAGAATAAAATAGAATAATAAGTATTAACCAGCATGGTTTCAGACCGAAACTTTCGACGGAAACTGCACTGCTTAAAGTTACGAATAGTATATATAATAATATAGATATGAAAAAAATATCTCTTCTAGTATTATAAGACTTATCAAAAGCCTTCGACAGTGTAAACCATGAAATTCTTTTAAGTAAATGTATTAACTTAAATATTGATCCAAGCTGGTTTAGCGAGTATCTATCTAATCGTAAACACTCCATACGTCTTAACAACATTATCTCTGTGCGAAAAAATGTATCATTTGGTGTTCCACAGGGATCAGTACTTGGTCCTATCCTCTTCTCCATTTACGTAAATGATCTATCTTCTTTCATTTCTGACTATCTAGTCGTACAATATGCAGATGACACTCAACTACTCCTTAGTGGTGATATTAATAATCTCCCAGAGCTAACTTTAAGAGCAGAAAACACTCTGTCAAAAATTAAAACCTATTTCCAAGAAATTGGGCTGTTAATTAACGAAAGTAAAACACATTGCATATTTATTGGTTCAAGGTTCCACATAGCACAAATTCCAGAAAACACAACAATTAAGTTTTGCGACAATATTATCACACCTAGCAAAACAGTCAAAAACCTAGGAATTCACTTTGATAACCACATGTTGTTTGATTCCCACATAGATAAAGTATGCAAAAAGGTTACAGGAACATTAATGTACTTATCATGTATAAAAGACAATTTTGAGACTACCACTCGAATAACTGTTGTTGAATCTCTAGCCCTAAGTCACATTAATTACTGCACAACTGTTTGGGGAGCTACCACTAAGACTCAGATAAACAGAATACAGAAGCTTATTAATTTTGCAGCTCGAGTTGCCCTGGGAGGAATAAGAAAATATGACCACATCACACCAGCTCTCAATAAACTTGGGTGGCTGCGGGCAGAAAATAAGGTCGCTTATGCTATTTATGTTTTTGTATTCAAAATTTTGGACCATCATTATCCTAGCTGGCTATTTGATTTAAAAACAGTCAGGGATATAAGGGGAACCAACACAAGACAGAGCAAGTGAGCTCTTTATTCACAGAACAAACACAGAAGCAGGTTCAAAGATGATCACTATCAAAGGGCCAACACTCTGGAATAATATTCCAGAGCATCTTAAAAATGCATCCTCTTTCGCAGCTTTCAAAGGCAAACTATATAGTTTTCTTTTGAACAAATAGTTGCTGCTAATTAAGAACTAATTATTCTCATTGTAAGGAAACAAATATGGAAATGATGCCGATAATAACGATCCTGTATCTAGTGGCATACTTACTACTTTATTATTAACATTATTGTAACATTTTTATTACAGCATTATTATTTTCTATGAAAGCTACATTTAATTTAACTATATGTCTAACCCTCTTATTTCTTAGTTTAATTACATGTCTACTTATAAGTTACTATTAATGTTGAATAACCATTGTACAAAATGGAAATAAATGTTTTTGTTTGTTTGTTGTTTTTTGTTTGATCTAGTATTCACAGACAATGTGTTGGATATTGAAAAAATTGAGTATGAACCACCAATTGGAAAGAGTGACCACTGTGTGTTGTTGATGGAGTATATCATTGAAGATATTCTGCCTGAGAGTAGAGGCATTGAGGACATGAGGAGGAAATATCCAAAAGGAGATTATATCAAAATGAATGAGCTTTTTGCAGTTATTGACTGGAGAACCTTATTTTACAACAAATCTGTACAAGAAATGTATGACATCTTTTGTGACTAATATGGGAAGATAGTAGATTGCTGCATACCTGTCACCAAATAGGTGTAATTCATGCCAGAGAGAAATGGTTCGATAATGAGTGTAAAAGAGCTAAGGAGTGGAGAGACAAATGGTGGAAAAGGTATAGGAGGAGAAAAAACATAAATGCCTGGCATACCTACAAAAGAACAAGAAATGACTACCTAAGTAAAAGGAGAGAGGCAGAGAGAGACTATGAGAGGGACATCACCAGGAAGGCTAAAAAAAATCCCAAGCTTTTCCACAGCTTTATCAGAGGAAAACTGAAGGTACAAGAACAGGCATAAAGGCTAAAGAGAGAGGATGGAAGCATCACTGAGATTGATGAAGAGATCTGCAAAGAATTGAACAAGGAGTTTCAGTCAGTATTTACAGTAGAAAATACCCCCACCCCCTCAGATTGCAGTGATAGAAGCTCAAGGGCCGGTATTAGAGAACATCAACCTTACAGCCACAGAGGTATGCGAAGCGCTGGTGGATTTAGATGTTCATAAAGCTACAGGTCCTGGTGACATATCCCCTCATGTACTTAAAAAATGTGCAAACTCAATATCAAAAGCACTAAGTATCATATTTAAAAAGTCACTGGAGTCAGGGGAGATTCCAAGATGTTGGAAACAAGCAAACGTGATACCTATCTTCATAAAGGGAATAAAGGACACGGCTCTGAACTATAGACCAGTTTCCTTGACCAGCATTGTTTGCAAAGTTATGGAGAAACTACTAAGGAAACATATCTCTCTTCACTTGGAATCCTTCAATTTTTTGTCAGTGAGGCAACATGGCTTCAGAGAAGGTAGTTCAACAGTAACAAACTTATTAGAATTTTATGATGAGCTAAGCCGAATCTTACAGGAAAGAGAGGACTGGGCAGATTGCATATTCCTAGACTTCCAGAAGGCGTTTGACACTGTTCCACATGGGAGACTTATTAGGAAGCTGCAAGCAATGGTTAGAATAGGCGGAAATGTCTTGGAATGGATAAAAACTTACTTAAAAGAAACAAACAAACAAACTTTATTTCCATTTCAATACAATGGGTATTCCTCAGCCAGGGCAAGCCCCAACCCCAAACTGTGGTGTCCAACCACAGCAGTTCCTGCCAGTAAACAGCTTAAACTCTCGGTCTTTGACGGGAACCGATCTTTCGACCTCGTGAATGCAAAGCCAGCGCGTTTCCACTGTACTAGCCAGGAACAGAGGGTTAGAGTAAGACACTCAGTGTCTGAATGGAGAAGAGTTAGTAGTGGAGATCCATAGGATTCAGTTTTAGGGCCACTTTTGTTCCTTGTATATGTAAATGACCTACCAGAGTCTGTAAATTCATTCATGAATATGTTTGCAGATGATGCAAAGATTGTGAAGAAAGTAGGAAACGAGAACAATGGTAGAGAACTTCAGGAAGATCTAAATAGTCTGCATGAGTAGTCAGAAAGTTGGCTAATGAAATTCAATACTTCAAAATGTAAGGTAATGAGAATTGGTACAAGTGCAAGAAGGCCCAAGCTTCACTACTCGGTGGCTGGAGTACAACTTCAAGAAACAGAAAATAAAAGAGATCTAGGAATAAACATACTGGCAGATTTGTCTTTAGAAATACATATAAATGGCATAGTGAGGGCAGCATATGCCTTCTTATCAAATGTAAGGGTAGCCTTAAGGCACATGAACAAGGAAATGTTCAGAAATATTCATGTAACCTATGTGAGGCCAAAACTTGAATATGCAGCCCCCTTTTGGAATCCGCACTTGAAAAAGCACATAGCTAAGCTTGAAAAAGTTTGAAGACATGCCACGAAACTGGTGCCAGAAATACGCAATCTCAGTTATGATGAGAGGCTGAGGGAATTAGACTTACCATCACTCGAAGCTAGAAGATTGAGGGGGGATATTTTGATAGTTTTTAAATTCCTTCATGGTTATGATAGAGTGGATAGGGATCGATATTTTGATAAAGCATGCTCTAGAAGTAGAGGTCATAATATGAAGCTTCGTAAGAGAACTTCTTTACAGGATTTAAGGAAATACTTTTTCAGTGTAAGAGTAGTTGATAATTGGAATTCACTAAGCGAGGAGGTAGTTAATGCTATTTCAATCCATAGTTTTAAGGACAGGCATGATAATTATCACAAAGTAGAAAATGGAACCGATCAGGAGAAGGGAAGATACGAGCTTTGATCTCTTTCCCGTAAACACAATTAGGTAGTCACAAATAGGTAATCACACACACACACACACCACACACACACATCAGACGGGAAGATACGAGCATTGGGCTCTTTCCCGTAAACACAATTAGGTAATCACAATTAGGTAATCACATCGAACAGCTTAGAAAAGAGTTTCAGGAGCTGAATTCGGTTTATGATGCTATGAAAACTTCCTTTGCTAATGCACTGAAGGGAATGTGGCAGGAAAGGAGGCTGTGAAGGGTGTGGCACTGCAAAACATACAAACAATTGACTATAAAGAAAGAGGAATTGAAAAAATTAAAGATGTTGTAATGGAAAGGGCAAATCAACTGGTTAATCAGGCACTTAATAAAGAGAAGACAGTGGTAATCTTAGCCATAAGCGAATCCCAGGAGCCAACATGGAAGGGGAGACTTGAAGAAAATATAGCTAGGGTTGTAGACCTGATAAGAAAACTTGGAGTAGTTTCTGGTCCTCGGGATATTGTAAACATTCAT
Organism: Halocaridina rubra; assembly: GCA_037179515.1. NCBI lineage: Eukaryota > Metazoa > Arthropoda > Malacostraca > Decapoda > Atyidae > Halocaridina > Halocaridina rubra. Next base: position 40,609 of record JAXCGZ010020873.1, on the reverse strand, counting down.
CAACGAGGTAAATATTCTAGGGAGAGAAAGCAGAGACCAACAAAAGTAACCTTTGAGAGAGGGGACACATGTAGTGAAATATTGATGAGGAGAAAAAGTCTAAAAGACCCCAAGAATTCAAAAGAATGTTCATTAGATAATACAGAACACTGGAAGATATGGAAAGGATAAAAAATTTGCTCCAAGAGGTTAGAAGGTTAAATGAGGAAAGAAATGAAGAAGAGAAAAAAAAATATTCATTTCAGAGTTCTTCCAGACAAAAGGGAGATAAAGAAGATAATAACAGAAGATCAGGGGATGGGTCTTCATTAAAATTGTTATACACAAATGCTGATGGATTAGCTGATAATACAGTAGAATTCAAAGATAGGATTCCCAACAGTAAGGCAGATAGAGTAGCAGTTACAGACACTAAGTTGAGTGAGGACATAAACACTGTCAGAGGTTTTCCAAATGAGGAAAGAAATGTCCTTAATATATTCGAGGTTCAAAGATCTGAGAGGACTGGAGGAGGGATAGTACTGCTCGTAAGTGAAAGAATTCAGGTTGAAGAATTATACTTGGCTATAGAAAGTGAGTTCAAGGAACTTCTTATTGATTGCATAAATACTTGGTCAGAGAGCATTATAATAACTTTTGTATATAACCCACCAAGGAACCAATGTTCCGGTTTTACGTCACGGACTCCCTTATCAACCAAGGGCTAGGACGGTTGCCTTCTTGCGAAGGACTTGTTTTGGCAGATGTAATCCTTACGCTGAGTGCATGCCTTTGCTAACCTCAGACCGTGGCGGGGCGCGAACCCTCGACCTGACGCCTCAGAGTCGGAGACGCTACCGACTGAGCCAACCCACCAAGGAACCAACATAGGCTAGAAACTTATGAGCAAAGTCATATAGGTACTACTGAAGTTATAAACTCAGTTGTTTACATGGCACGGATGAGAAAATATAGGATTTTGATTATTGGAGACTTCAATCAAAAAGAGATAGATTGGATAAATCTTGACCCACAAAGTGGTGAGGACTCATTCGGGGCAAGACTCCTTGATTGCATACAAGGGAATTTCCTACACCAACATGTGATGGAGCCAACGAGGGCCAGGGGTGTGGAGGAGCCATTGCTGCTTGATCAAGTATTCACACATAACGTGTTGGATATTGAAAAATTTAGTATGAACCACCAATTGGAAAGAGAGACTACTTTGTGTTGTTGATGGAGTATATCATTGAAGATGTTCAGCCTGAGAGTAGAGGCACTGAAGACATGAGGAGGAACTATCCGTAAGAAGATTACATCAAAAGAATGAATTTTTTCCTGTTATTGACTGAAGGACCTCATTTTACAACAAATCTGTACAAGAAATAGATGATATCTTTTGTGAAAAATATGGGAAGATAGTAGATTGCTGCATACCTGTCACCAAAGTAGGTGTAATTCATGCCATAGAGAAATGGGTCGATAATGAGTGTAAAAGGGCTAAGGAGTGGAGAGACAAATGTTGGAAAAGGTATAGGAGGAGAAAATATACTTGCCTGGCAGACCTACAAAGGAGCAAGAAATGATTACCTAAGTAAAAAAAGAGAGGCAGAGAAAGACTTTAAAAGGGACATCACCAGGAATGCTAAAGAAAATCCCAAGCTTTCCCACAGCTTTATCAGAGGAAATCTGAAGGTAAAAGAACAGGTTTTAAGGCTTAAGAGAGTGGATGGAAACATCACTGAGACGAATGAAGAGGTCTACAAAGAATTGAACAAGGAGTTTCAGTCAGTATTTACAGTAGAAAATACCCCACCCCCCAGATTGCAGAGATAGAAGCTCAGGGGCCAGTAGTAGAGAACATCATCCTTTCAGCCACAGAGGTATGCAAGGCGCTGATGGATTTAGATGTTCATAAAGCTACAGGTCCTGATGATATATCCCCTCATATACTTAAATAATGCACAAAGTCAATATCATTGGCACTAAGTATCATATTTACAAAGTAACTGGAGTCAGGGGAGATTCCAAGATGCTGGAAACAAGCGAAAGTATTACCTATCTTCAAAAAGGGAAGGAGGGATACGGCTCTCAACAATAGACCCGCTTCCTTGACCAGCATAGTTTGCAAAGTTATGGAGAAACTACTAAGGAAACATATTTCTCTTCACTTGGAATCCTTCAACTTTTTGTCAGTGAGACAAAATGGCTTCAGAGAAGGGAGATCAACAGTAACAAACTTATTAGAATATTATGATGAGGTAAGCCGAATCTTACAGGAAAGAGAGGGCTGGGCAAATTGCATATTCCTAGACTTCCAGAAAGCATTTCACACTGTCCCACTTGAGAGATTTATTAAGAAGCTGCAAGCAATGGCTAAAATAAGTGGATATGACTTGGAATGAATAAAAACTTACTTAGAAGGAAGGGAAGAGGGGGTTATATTAAGACACTCAATATCTGAATGGAGAAGAGCTAGCAGTGGAGTTCCACATGGTTCAGATTTAGGGTCACTTTTGTTCCTTGTATATGTAAAAAACCTACCAGAGTCTGTACATTCATTCATGAATATGTTTGCATATGATGCAAAGATTGTGAAGAAAGTGAAAAATGAGAACAATGGAGAGAACTTCAGGAAGACCTAAATAGTTTGCATAAGTGGTCAGCAAAGTGGCTAATTAAATTCAATACTTTAGAATGTAAGGTAATGTGAATAGGTACAAATGCAAGAAGGCTCATGCCTGACTACTCGGTGGCAGGAGTACAGCTTCAAGAGACAGAAAATGAGAGAGATCTAGGAGTAAACATACTGGCAGATTTGTCTCCAGAAATGCATATAAATGGCTTAGTAAGGGCAGAAATATTTATGTAACCAATGTGAGGCCTAAGCTTGAATATGCAGTCCCCATTTGGAATCCGCACTTGAAAAATCATGTAGCTAACCTTGTAGAAGTTCAAAGACATGCCACGAAACTGGTTCCAGAAATACGCAAGCTCAGTTATGATGATAGACTGAGGGAATTAGACTTACCATCACTCGAAGCTAGAAGATTGAGGAGGGATATTGTGACAGTCTATAAATTCCTTCTTGGTAATGATAGAATGGATATTGATCGATATTTTGATAAAGCTGGCACTAGCACTAGAGGTCATAGTTTGAAGCTTCATAAGAAAACTTCTTTGGAGGATGTAAGGAAGAACTTTTTAAGTGTAAGAGTAGTTGATAACTGGAATTCGCTAAGCGAGGAGGTAGTTAATGCTACTCAATCCGTAGTTTTAAGGACAGGTATGATAAGTATCACTAAGTACAAAATGGAACCGATCAGGAGACGAGAAGATACAAGCTATGGGCTCTTTCCCGTAAGTACAATTGGGTAATCACAATGAGGTAATCATGCACACACCCACACAAATGTACTGGAACCAACGAGGGCCAGGGGTGGAGATGAGCCATCGCTACTTAATCTAGTATTCACAGATAATGTGTGCGATATTAAAAAAATTGAGTATGAACCATCAATTGGATAGGGTGACCACTGTGTGTTGTTGATGGAGTATATCAATGAAGATGTTTTGCCTGAAAGTAGAGACACTGAGGACATGAGGAGGATCTATCCGAGAGGAGATTTAATCAAAATAAATGAGCTTTTTGCTGTTATTGACTGGAGGATCTTGTTTTACAACAAATCTGTACAAGAAATGTACGACATCTTTTGTGAGAAATATGGAAAGATAGTGGAATGCTGCATTCCTGTCACCATAGTAGGTGTAACTCATTCCAGAGAGAAATGGTTCGATATTGAGTGTAAATGAGCTAAGGAGTGAAGAGACAAATGCTGGAAAAGGTATAGGAGGAGAAAAAACATAAATGCCTGGCAGACCTATAATAAAGCAAGAAATGATTACCAAAGTAAATGAAGATGGGCATAGAAAGACTATGAAAGGGACATCACCAGGAAGGCTAAAGAAAATCCCAAACTTTTCCACAGCTTTATCATACCAAAACTGAACGTAAAAGAACAGGCTCTAAAGCTTAAGATAGCAGATGGAAGCATCACTGAGACGGATGAAGAGATCTGCAAAGAACTGAATAAGGAGTTTCAGTCAGTATTTAGAGTTGAAAATACCCCCATCCCCTCAGATTGCAGAGATTGAAGCTTATGGGCCGGTATTAGAAAATATCATCCTTTCAGCCACAGAGGTATGCAAAGCGCTGATGGAGTTAGATGTCCATAAAGCTACACCCACCTCTCAAAACAAAAACAAAAATAAAACAAAAAATAGAAAAAGACGTGTATCTGTGAATGCAGTCATAAATTTAATTTATAATATTTCACTTGTGAGCAGTGATAAAATAACTTCACTTTAAAGTCACACTCCGCTTAAGTTTCATAATCTCTTAAAAGACTCGCACATATAGAAATTTTTTTTTTCTATGAACTAAATTAACGCTTTTCTTTTTCCTCTCTCAAATCATTTCCTCCAACAGATTACCTCGGCAGACAAGAAAGGTTTTGAAACCTTTGTTTTATACACACATATATCGGTTAGTGATTTATTTATCTATTTAGATTTTTTTGACCAATTAAGTTTAATACTTCAGCTAATAAAAGAAAATTATTTTGTAGATTCGCGTTCTTTATCAATTATGATCTCTCATGGAATTTCGAAAGCGAACAACAATCCTACGGGCAGAGTAAGCGACATTATCAAAACACAGTGGACCCACTCCCATTTAAAAGTGCACCTAAGCCATATCTGGGCTGGGGAAACAGTACAACGTTGACTCTTGAAGCAATTGTATAAATGACATCCCTTAATGTAAGTTGCAATGTCTTTGTACATCCCCTCCTAGTAAAACTGTGCTTATAACTACCGATATGTTTTCTCTATTCCCATATGGCCTGCAGCGGGATTCGTGTGACACCGGGAAAGGGCGTGCTTGTGAAACAACTCAGTGAATACCTCCGCGAATCCCCCCCACTTCGTTTTTTCTTTGAAACACTTTATTGATTATTTATTAATTATTTATTGATTAATCCTGCATCGGGTTCTAAAACGAACTTCACTAAGTATCCCTGCAAGTGTTTCTTCACCTCTCCCCAGACTCTATCCTTGCCTTGTTCCTTAACGAGTGCCTGTCAATTCTACCCCCATGCACCCCCCCCCCTTTTACACCGAAGTTGGTCGCAGTCACTCTCTCTCTCTCTCCCTCTCTTTCGCTGCCATAAACCACTTTCGCTCACTTACTCTCTGCCTGCGGTCCCCCATTCACTCCCCCATTCGCTGTGCACATTTCTCCCCCCATCACTTTGAAGGAGTATTGTGGGTGTCCTTTTGAAACCCTTGCTTGGTCGCTGCTTTCCTGTGCCAACTGTCGTAGGACCCCATCTATACTCCCCATAAACGGTGCTGAAGGGTACTACCTTTATCCCCTCTCAGGGCACCGGCTACTCTATTCTCTCTCCCTGCTACATGAAACCTTAACGAACAATAATCCTGCTATATCGAACGGCAATAGTCTTTATAACCACCTCAAAAGTCTCTGATTCTTCAATGGATTTTACATACACGTATATTATAAATAACTGATCTCTACAAATTACAATTACTTGATAAAAAAAAAACGATGATGAGAGGTCGGTTATTCAAGCATTTTCTTTCTTGGAACTTCCTTGCCAGCCACAACATCACACGTGACAAAAGAAAAACCTTAAGAACAGATTCAAGTTTGATTCTCAAGGTGATTTTTTTTATCATTTCAGAGTCTAGAAAAAAGCTCTACGGCTATTTTATTCTTGAACACTGTCACTTCTGCGAACGACACTCAGTGACTTAAATTACTCTACTTCCGCTTTGGAAAATTAACATATAAATAATTTTACACGTATATTAATTTTTTCTCAGATCCCTTGCCTGTCTAGTAGTTAACCTAAGTAATAAAAAAAACAAATATCTAGTCAGACAACCTTCGAATGCAATTTCTCGTTATACTGTTTTAATTATAAGAAAAATCGAGGGTATAATTGTTTAGAGCAATTAGTTCAAATTATCTTGTAAAGTTAGGGGTACAGAAATTATACTTCTATTAATTTACTAAAGCCATATTCCCCTTTATATGTGAGGTGGCTGAGTCAAAGCATGTCTACAAATCAAAATGGCAGAGTCCTCCTACCTTAATTTCTTTTCATAGTACCCCCCATTACTCACTGGATAAAAATTACAAGAACTTAACTGTTTTGGAATGCTGCCTGAAGGACGTCACTGCCACTGGTACTGGGGGAGGAGGTTTTCCTTTCTGCTGGGTTATCTGGTTTCCCCTCCAACGACGTTGTCCATACCTCTTGTAAGATCGTTGAGTCACCATCCCGGGAATCTTCTCACTCAAATTCAGCAACAAATAGCCCCTAGCTGGGGTGTTGTTTCTCAAAGCACCTTTCACAGTACTATTCACAGTGAAATACTTCGTGAACTGTGCTGTAGATTTCTCCCAACTTGACTGCTCGTTTCTCCATTTGGTGTTTCTCATCCTTCATGACCGATGTTTCAGCAACTTTCCCACAGAGTCAAAATATAAGGGAAAATTCTTTATGCTGGGCACTTTTTCTGTAGGGGGACGGGGTTGAGGTATTACTCGCTGAGCTTCCTTTGACATTTCTTCCAAAGATGTTTTATACTCTTCTGTATCTTGCACTTTTTTTTTCACAGCACATAATTCACTGGCACATATCTTCTTATCTCTTCACGATTATTCCGGCGTGGGATCGTAATCGGCTGCCACCACTGTCGTACTTGGTAGTCGTGCCTGCGTTATACCACTGTCATATTTAGTGGGTCATACTCCACTGTCGTGTTAGAGTTGTACTTTTGTTGCCACCACTTTTGTGTAGATATGTTTATAGGTTCTACACATCAGGCCAGGTCTTAATCGTGTAAGGTGATATATATGCAAAAATACTTAACACTTAATTTATTTAGAAGCTAAAGAGTTCCTCTAGCCCTCAATGCCCCTGTCCCCTTAATGTAATGTTATCTGTATGGTCGCCAAAACTACTCTGCCTCCCTCGCAAACTGCTTGACCCATTTTAACACCTAGAGTCATTTAAACACATACAAAGAGGTGGCGGCATGGCTCTTGGTCATGCCTCCACCAATACGCTTTCAAAGAAGGGGGAACACACAACTAAATTTTGGACTTGGTTTCTATAACAGAGAAAGCCACGTGAGAGCTTTTAACCTGCACATGGGAGCGTCCATGGGGGCGAACTATGCATCAATAATAATAATAATAATAATAATAATAATAATAATAATAATAATAATAATAATAATAATAATAATAATAATAATAATAATAATAAAAATAATAATAATAAATAATAATAATAATAATAATAATAATAATAATAATAATAATAATAATAATAATAATAATAATAATAATAATAATAATAATAGTAATAATAATTATAATAATATTATTATTATTAATAGTAGTACTAGTAGTAGTAGTAATAGTAGTAGTGGTAGTAGTATGTGTGTATGAGTATATATATATACTGAGAATTCAGCCCCATAATTATGCTCCCTATTATACAATTTCCTTTTTTTCAATACCTCTATTATGCTGTGTAAGTAAAAAATATCATAGCTAACAATCTCGACCAGCTGGGGTCGCAGTCTGGGACTTTCACGCCTCCACCTGAACCTCTAGGCTAACCACTTGAAACCATTCTACCAAGAGACGTGAAAGTGAAAGTGAAGTGCACTACGTATATGCCTGTAGACAAACACACACACACACACACACACAAACACACACACACACGGATGCACATACAGATGCACACAAACAAACACATAATCGGATGCACACACAAACACACACACAAAGATCTGAGAGGACTGGTGGTGGGATAGCACTGCTCATAAGTGAAAGGATTCAAGTCGAAGAAATAAACTTGGCTATAGAAAGTGAGTTCAAGGAATTTCTTGTTGCTCGCATAAATACTGGGTCAGAGAGCATTATAATAACTGTTGTATATAACCCACCAAGGAACCAAAATAGGCTTGAAGTTTATGAGGAAAGTCATATAGGTACTATTGAAGTCATAAACTCAGTTGTTAACATGGCACGGGAAAAACAATGTAGGATTTTGATTATGGGAGACTTTAATCAAAAAGAGATAGATTGGATAAATATTGACCCACACAGTGGTGAGGACTCATTCGGGGCAAGATTCCTAGATTGCGTACAAGGGAATTTCCTACACCAACATGTAATGGAACCAACAAAGGCCAGGGGTGGGGATGAGCCATCACTACTTGATCTAGTGTTCACAAATAATGTGTTGGATATTGAAAAAATTGAGTATGAAACACCAATTGGAAAGAGTGACCACTGTGTGTTGTTGATGGAGTATATCATTGAAGATATTCTTCCTGAGAGTAGAGGCACTGAGGACATGAGGAGGAACTATCCGAAAGGAGATTACATCAAAATGAATGAGCTTTTTGCAGTTATTGACTGGAGAACCTTATTTTACAACAAATCTGTACAAGAAATGTATGACATCTTTTGTGAGAAATATGGGAAGATAGTAGATTGCTGCATACCTGTCACCAAAGTAGGTGTAATTCATGCCAGAGAGAAATGGTTCGATAATGGGTGTAAAAGAGCTAAGGAGTGGAGACACAAATGCTGGAAAAGGTATAGGAGGAGAAAACACATAAATGCCTGGCAAACCTACAAAAGAGCAAGAAATGACTACCTAAGTAAAAGGAGAGAGGCAGAGAGAGACTATGAGAGGGACATCACCAGGAAGGGTAAAGAAAATCCCAAGCTTTTCCACAGCTTTATCAGAGGAAAACTGAAGGTAAACGAACAGGTTTTAAGGCTAAAGAGAGCGGATGGAAGCATCACTGAGACGGATGAAGAGATCTGCAAAGAATTGAACAAGGAGTTTCAGTCAGTATTTACAGTAGATAATACCCCACCCCCTCAGATTGCAGTGATAGAAGCTCAAGGGCCGGTATTAGAGAACATCAACCTTACAGCCACAGAGGTATGCAAAGCGCTGATGGATTTAGATGTTCATAAAGCTACAGGTCCTGATGACATATCCCCTCATGTGCTTAAAAAATGCGCAAACACAATATCAGTGGCGCTAAGAATCATATTTAAGGAGTCACTGGAGTCGGGGGAGATTCCAAAATGCTGGAAACAAGCAAATGTGATACCTATCTTCAAAAAGGGAAGGAGGGATACGGCTCTGAACAATAGACCAGTTTCCTTGACCAGCATAGCTTGCAAAGTTATGGAGAAACTACTAAGGAAACATATCTCTCTTCACTTGGAATCCTTCAACTTTTTGTCAGTGGGCAACATGGCTTCAGAGAAGGTAGATCAACAGTAACAAACTTATTAGAATTTTATGATGAGGTAAGCCAAATCTTACAGGAAAGAGAGGGCTTGGCAGATTGCATATTCCTAGACCTCCAGAAAGCGTTTGACACTGTTCCACATGGGAGACTTATTAGGAAGCTGCAATCAATGGCTAGAATAGGTGGAAATGTTTTGGAATGGATAAAAACTTACTTAGAAGGAAGGGAACAGAGGGTTAGAGTAAGACAGTCAGTGTCTGAATGGAGAAGAGTTAGTAGTGGAGTTCCACAGGGTTCAGTTTTAGGGCCACTTTTGTTCCTTGTATATGTAAATGTCCTACCAGAGTCTGTAAATTCATTCATGAATATGTTTGCAGATGATGCAAAGATTGTGAAGAAAGTAAAAAACGAGAACAATGGTAGAGAACTTCAGGAGGATCTAAATAATCTGCATGAGTGATCAGAAAAGTGGCTAATGAAATTCAATACTTCAAAATGTAAGGTAATGAGAATGGGTACAAGTGCAAGAAGGCCCAAGCTTGACTACTCGGTGGCTGGAGTACAACTTCAAGAGACAGAAAATGAGAGAGATCTAGGAGTAAACATTTTGGCAGATTTGTCTCCAGAAATACATATAAATGGCATAGTAAGGGCAGCATATGCATTCTTGTCAAATGTAAGGGTAGCCTTCAGGCACATGGACAAGGAAATGTTCAGAAATATTTATGTAACCTATGTGAGGCCAAAACTCGAATATGCAGCCCCCTTTTGGAATCCGCACTTGAAAAAGCACATAGCTAAGCTTGAAAAAGTTCAAAGACACGCCACGAAACTGGTGCCAGAAATACGCAATCTCAGTTATGATGAGAGGCTGAGGGAATTAGACTTACCATCACTGGAAGCTAGAAGAGTGAGGGGGGGGATATGGTGACAGTCTTTAAATTCCTTCATGGTTATGATAGAGTGGATAAGTATCGATATTTTGATATGGCTGGCTCTAGAACTAGAGGTCATAGTTTGAAGCTTCGTAAGAAAACTTCTTTGCAGGATTTAAGGAAATACTTTTTCAGTGTAAGAGTAGTTGATAATTGGAATTCGCTAAGCAAGGAGGTAGTTAATGCTATCTCAATCCATAGTTTTGAGGACAGGTATGATAAGTATCACTAAGTCTAAAATGGAACCGATGAGGAGACGGGAAGATACGAGCTTTGGGCTCTTTCCCGTAAACACAATTAGGTAATGACAATTAGGTAATCACATACACGGATGCACAAACAAAGTATAAAAAGGAACTGATCAGGAGATGGGAAGATACGAGCTTTGGGCTCTTTCCCGTAAACACAATAAGGTAATTACAATTAGGTAATTACACACACATACACGGATGCACACACAAACAAACACACACACATACACGGATGCACATATGGATGCACACATCCTTTGCTGATGCACTAAAGGGGAATGTGGCAGTAAAAGAGGCTGCAAAGGTGGTGGCACTGGAAAACATACAAACAGTTGACTATAAAGAGACAGTAATCAAAAAAATGAAAGACGTGATGGAAAGAGCAAACCCACTCATCAAACAGGCACTTGATAAAGAGAGGACAGTGGTAATCTCAGGCATAAGCAAATCCCTGGAGCCAACATGGCAGGGGAGACTTGAAAAAAATAAGGCTAGGGTTGTAGACCTGATAAAAAAGCTTGGAGTAGTTTGTGGTCCTGAGTATATTGTAAACATACACCAACTAGGTAAATATTCGAGGGAAGGAAAGCCGAGAGCAATAAAAGTAACCTTTGAGAGAGGGGAAACATGTAGGGAAATATTGTTGAGAAAAAAAGTCTAAAAGACCTTCAAGAACTCAAAGAAGTGTTCATTAGACAATACAGAACACAGGAAGAGATGGGAAAGATCAAAAACTTGTTAGAAGAGGCAAGAAGATTAAAAGAGGAAATATATGGAGAAGAGAAGAAAAATTTTCATTTCAGAGTTCTTACAGACAAAGGGAGAAAAAGAAGATAATGACAGAAGATCAGGGGATGGGGCCTCATTAAGATTGTTATACACAAATGCTGATGGATTAGCTGGTAAGGCAGTAGAATTAAAAGATAGGATTCACAACAGTAAGGCAGATATAGTAGCAGTTACAAAGACTAAGTTAAGTGAGGACATAAACAGTGTCACAGTTTTTCCTAAGGGTTTCAGAATATTAAGGGTTTAAAGATCTGAGAGGACTGGTGTAGGGATGGCACTGCTCATATGTGGAAGGATTCAAGTTGAAGAAATAATCTTGGCTATAGAAAGTGAGTTCAAGGAATTTCTTGTTGCTCGCATAAATGCAGGGTCAGAGAGCATTATAATAACTGTTGTATATTACCCACCAAGGAACCAGAATAGGCTTGAAGTTTATGAGGAATGTCATATAGGTACTATTGAAGTCATAAACTCAGTTGTTAACATGGCACAGGATAGAAAATGTTGGATTTTGATTATGGGAGATTCTAATCATAAAGAGATAGATTGGATAAATCTTGACCCGCACAGTAGTGAGGACTCATTCGGGGCAAGATTCCTAGATTGCGTACAAGGGAATTTCCTACACCAACATGTAATGGAACCAACGATGGCCAGGGGTGGGGATGACAAATCACTATTTGATCTAGTATTCACAGATAATGTGTTGGATATTGAAAAAATTGAGTATGAACCACCAATTGGAAAGAGTGACCACTGTGTATTGTTGATGGAGTATAACATTGAAGATATTCTGCCTGAGAGTAGAGGCACTGAGGACATGAGGAGGAACTATCCGAAAGGTGATTACATCAAAATGAATAAGCTTTTTGCAGTTCTTGACTGGAGAACCTTATTTTACAACAAATCTGTCCAAGAAATGTATGACATCTTTTGTGAGAAATATGGGAAGATAGTAGATTGCTGCATACCTGTCACCAAAGTAGGTGTAATTCATGCCAGAGAGAAATGGTTTGATAATGGGTGTAAAAGAGCTAAGGAGTGGAGAGACAAATGCTGGAAAAGGTATAGGAGGAGAAAAAATATAAATGCATGGCAAACCTACAAAAGAGCAAGAAATGACAGCCTAAGTAATAGGAGAGAGGCAGAGAGAGACTATGAGACGGACATAACCAGGAAGGCTAAAGAAAATCCCAAGCTTTTCCACAGCTTTATCAGAGGAAAACTGAAGGTAAAAGAACAGGTTTTAAGGCTAAAGAGAGCGGATGGAAGCATCACTGAGACGGATGAAGAGATCTGCAAAGAATTGAACAAGGAGTTTCAGTCAGTATTTACAGTAGAAAATACCCCACCCCCTCAGATTGCAGAGATAGAAGCTCAAGGGCCGGTATTAGAGAACATCAACCTTACAGCCACGGAGGTATGCAAAGCGCTGATGGATTTAGATGTTCATAAAGCTACAGGTCCTGATGACATATCCCCTCATGTATTTTAAAAATGCGCAAACTCAATATCAGTGGGACTAAGTATCATATTTAAAAAGTCACTGGAGTCAGGGGAGATTCCAAGATGCTGGAAACAAGCAAATATGATACCTATCTTTAAAAAGAGAAGGAGAGATATGAACTATAGACCAGTTTCCTTGACCAGAATAGTTTGCAAAGTTATGGAGAAACTACTAAGGAAACATATCTCTCTTCACTTAGAATTCTTCAACTTTTTGTCAGTGAGGCAACATGGCTTCAGAGAAGGTAGATCAACAGTAACAAACTTATTAGAATTTTATGATGAGGTAAGCCAAATCTTACTGGAAAGAGAGGGCTTGGCAGATTGCATATTCCTAGACCTCCAGAAAGCGTTTGACACTGTTCCACATGGGAGACTTATTAGGAAGCTGCAATCAATGGCTAGAATAGGTGGAAATGTTTTGGAATGGATAAAAACTTACTTAGAAGGAAGGGAACAGAGGGTTAGAGTAAGACACTCAGTGTCTGAATGGAGAAGAGTTAGTAGTGGAGTTCCACAGGGTTCAGTTTTAGGGCCACTTTTGTTCCTTGTATATGTAAATGACCTACCAGAGTCTGTAAATTCATTCATGAATATGTTTGCAGATGATGCAAAGATTGTGAAGAAAGTAAAAAACGAGAACAATGGTAGAGAACTTCAGGAGGATCTAAATAATCTGCATGAGTGATCAGAAAAGTGGCTAATGAGATTCAATACTTCAAAATGTAAGGTAATGAGAATGGGTACAAATGCAAGAAGGCCCAAGCTTGACTCCTCGGTGGCTGGAGTACAACTTCAAGAGACAGAAAATGAGAGAGATCTAGGAGTAAATATACTGGCAGATTTGTCTCCAGAAATACATATAAATGGCATAGTAAGGGCAGCATATGCATTCTTATCAAATGCAAGTGTAGCCTTCAGGCACATGGACAAGGAAATGTTCAGAAATATTTATGTAACCTATGTGAGGCCAAAACTCGAATATGCAGCCCCCTTTTGGAATCCGCACTTGAAAAAGCACATAGCTAAGCTTGAAAAAGTTCAAAGACATGCCACGAAACTGGTGCCAGAAATACGCAATCTCAGTTATGATGAGAGGCTGAGGGAATTAGACTTACCATCACTGGAAGCTAGAAGAGTGAGGGGGGGATATGGTGACAGTCTTTAAATTCCTTCATGGTTATGATAGAGTGGATAGGGATCGATATTTTGATATGGCTGGCTCTAGAACTAGAGGTCATAGTTTGAAGCTTCGTAAGAAAACTTCTTTGCAGGATGTAAGGAAATACTTTTTCAGTGTAAGAGTAGTTGATAATTGGAATTCGCTAAGCGAGGAGGTAGTTAATGCTATCTCAATCCATAGTTTTAAGGACAGGTATGATAAGTATCACTAAGTATAAAATGGAACCGATCAGGAGACGGGAAGATACGAGCTTTGGGCTCTTTCCCGTAAGCACAATTAGGTAATCACAATTAGGTAATCACACATATGTGGGCCACGCAACTGCTTCTCTTAAATTTTTACTTTTGTTTTTGAGTGATTAAGTGCTTAGTGGAAAACTTTACCATAATTTCCATAAATCTGAAATCCTGCAGAGTATTGTGAGTACAAAACTTATATTTGTTGTATGACGAGACTGTCCAAAATATGAAAGGAAAAAAATTGAGAATATTTTCGTAAGGGGAGAGAGAAGCTGCTGTCCAGTTCTGCCTTGAAGGAAATTTAGAAGAGTTGCCAGAGGTGAAGCCTTCACATCACATTACCTAATTTTTTGTGCAAACTGGGGAAAGCTCTTAAGCTGTTTACCTGATCCTGTGGTTCCATATTTTGTTAAAATCAGTATCCTTCCCATTTATATTAACTTGTTAGTTAGTTTGATACACGAAATAATTGAATAATTAAAAAAAAAATACCAAATATCCACCTGTCAACAGTACTGAGTTAAGTTGCCAAGTAGTACAGCTGTCTTATTTTCTTCATTTTTTTGCTTTTCTTTTAGCTTTCTCTTTTACTATTTTTTTTATTTTGTATATATATTGAGTTAAATGTAAAGTCTAATCCTGTGATAACATATCTTGGTTAGCAAGTGAGCTTATCAGTTGGGAAGAATATATAGCAAAAACAGGTGGGTGCCTCCTCAGACACAAATTCGAATTTTCCTTCAGGTTTGACTTTTGTTTTGTTGCATTTGTTTTTCTTTCTTTTTCTTTTTATCCTTAAATTACCATGGTCAAGTTTTTAAGTTAAGATGTGTGTTACCAGAAGAGAGATAAATTGAGTCACTAAATAGCGTTTATATGGAGATATAAAAATTCTGTGTGAAGCTTAAATAAAAGTTTTTCTCTTTTTTTTTCCTCTTTCTCTTCTTCTTTCTATATTCTGTGAGAGGGAGAACATAAAAATGAGGCCATCTCTGTCCCAAACCTCCCCCATCCATGGGTCGGTAGGAGGGGTAGCCATTAGGAGACTTAAACAGAAAATCAAGAATTTAGAGGCAATGGTTATAAGCCTTGATGAAAAAATTCGGAATATGGATGGAGAAATGAAAGAGAATGAAACACTCAGAGAGCAAATAAGATCTTTGGAGGAAGCAAATAAAGCACAAGGGCAGGAGAGAAAGCAACTAGAAAAAAAGAATAAAGAAGCTGGAAGGGGAAAAGAGTCAACTAGAATCTAGAATTTCTAAACAAGAAGATAAAAACAAACAGCTGAATGACAACCTAAAGGAATTAGATGTTAGTTCACTGCTCTCTTCTGATAGAGACGACATTGCTGCTTGGAATGTCCAGATTAAGGAAAACATTAAACAGTTCAGGAAAGAGTTCCAGGAGCTGAATATGGAAAATGATGCCATGAAAACTTCCTTTGCTGATGCACAAAACGGGAATGTGGCAGTAAAAGAGACTGTAAAGGTGGTGGCACTGGAAAACATACAAACAGTTGACTATAAAGAGACAGTGATCGAAAAAATGAAAGACGTTGCGATGGAAAGGGCAAACCCACTCATCATACAGGCACTTGATAAGGACAAGACAGTGGTAATCTCAGGCATAAGCAAATCCCAGGAGCCAACAAGGCAGGGGAGACTTGAAGAAAATAAAGCTAGGGTTGTAGACCTGATAAGAAAGCTTGGAGTAGTATGTGGTCCTGAGGATATTGTAAACATACACCAACTAGGTAAATATTCGAGGGAGGGAAAGCCGAGAGCAACAAAAGTAACCTTTGAGAGAGGGGAAACATGTAGGGAAATATTGTTGAGAAAAAAAAGTCTAAAAGACCTTCAAGAATTCAAAAAAGAGTTCATTAGATGATACAGAACTCAGGAAGAGATGGGAAAGATCAAAAACTTGTTGCAAGAGGCAAGAAGGTTAAATGATGAAAGAAATGAAGAAGAGAAGAAAAATATTCATTACAGAGTTCTTCCAGACAAAGGGTCGATAAAGAAGATAATGACAGAAGATTAGGGGATGGGGCCTCATTAAGATTGTTATACACAAATGCTGATGGATTAGCTGGTAAGGCAGTAGAATTAAAAGATAGGATTCACAACAGTAAGGCAGATATAGTAGCAATTACAGAGACTAAGTTGAGTGAGGACATAAACAGTGTCACAGTTTTTCCTAAGGGCTTCAGAATACTAAGGGTTGAAAGATCTGAGAGGACTGGTGGAGGGATAGCACTGCTCATAAGTGAAAGGATTCAAGTTGAAGAAATAAACTTGGCTATAGAAAGTGAGTTCAAGGAATTTCTTGTTGCTCGCATAAATACTGGGTCAGAGAGCATTATAATAACTGTTGTATACAACCCACCAAGGAACCAAAATAGGATTGAAGTTTATGAGGAAAGTCATATAGGTACTATTGAAGTCATAAACTCAGTTGTTAACATGGCACGGGAAAAAAATGTAAGATTTTTATTATGGGAGACTTTAATCATAAAGAGATAGATTGGATAAATCTTGACCCACACAGTTGTGAGGACTCATTCGGGGCAAGATTCCTAGATTGCGTACAAGGGAATTTCCTACACCAACATGTAATGGAACCAACAAGGGCCAGGGGTGGGGATGAGCCATCACTACTTGATCTAGTGTTCACAGATAATGTGTTGGATATTGAAAAAATTGAGTATGAACCACCAATTGGAAAGAGTGACCACTGTGTGTTGTTGATGGAGTATATCATTGAAGATATTCTTCCTGAGAGTAGAGGCACTGAGGACATGGGGAGGAACTATCCGAAAGGAGATTACATCAAAATGAATGAGCTTTTTGCAGTTCTTGACTGGAGAACCTTATTTTACAACAAATCTGTACAAGAAATGCATGACATCTTTTGTGAGAAATATGGGAAGATAGTAGATTGCTGCATACCTGTCACCAAAGTAGGTGTAATTCATGCCAGAGAGAAATGGTTCGATAATGGGTGTAAAAGAGCTAAGGAGTGGAGACACAAATGCTGGAAAAGGCATAGGAGGAGAAAAAACATAAATGCCTGGCAAACCTACAAAAGAGCAAGAAGTGACTACCTAAGAAAAAGGAGAGAGGCAGAGAGAGACTATGAGAGGGACATCACCAGGAAGGCTAAAGAAAATCCCAAGCTTTTCCACAGCTTTATCAGAGGAAAACTGAAGGTAAAAGAACAGGTTTTAAGGCTAAAGAGAGCAGATGGAAGCATCACTGATACGGACGAAGAGATCTGCAAAGAATTGAACAAGGAGTTTCAGTCAGTATTTACAGTAGAAAATACCCCACCCCCTCAGATTGCAGTGATAGAAGCTCAAGGGCCGGTATTAGAGAACATCAACCTTACAGCCACAGAGGTATGCAAGCTCAATATCAGTGGCACAAAGTATCATATTTAAGGAGTCACTGGAGTCGGGGGAGATTCCAAGATGCTGGAAACAAGCAAATGTGATACCTATCTTCAAAAAGGGAAGGAGGGATACGGCTCTGAACTATAGACCAGTTTCCTTGACCAGCATAGTTTGCAAAGTTATGGAGAAACTACTAAGGAAACATATCTCTCTTCACTTGGAATCCTTCAACTTTTTGTCAGTGGGCAACATGGCTTCAGAGAAGGTAGATCAACAGTAACAAACTTATTAGAATTTTATGATGAGGTAAGCCAAATCTTACAGGAAAGAGAGGGCTGGGCAGATTGCATATTCCTAGACTTCCAGAAAGCGTTTGACACTCTTCCACATGGGAGACTTATTAGGAAGCTGCAATCAATGGCTAGAATAGGTGGAAATGTTTTGGAATGGATAAAAACTTACTTAGAAGGAAGGGAACAGAGGGTTAGAGTAAGACACTCAGTGTCTGAATGGAGAAGAGTTAGTAGTGGAGTTCCACAGGGTTCAGTTTTAGGGCCACTTTTGTTCCTTTTATATGTAAATGACCTACCAGAGTCTGTAAATTCATTCATGAATATGTTTGCAGATGATGCAAAGATTGTGAAGAAAGTAAAAAACGAGAACAATGGTAGAGAACTTCAGGAGGATCTAAATAATCTGCATGAGTGGTCAGTAAAGTGGCTAATGAAATTCAGTACTTCAAAATGTAAGGTAATGAGAATGGGTACAAGTGCAAGAAGGCCCAAGCTTGACTACTGGGTGGCTGTAGTACAACTTCAAGAGACAGAAAATGAGAGAGATCTAGGAGTAAACATACTGGCAGATTTGTCTCCAGAAATACATATAAATGGCATAGTAAGGGCAGCATATGCATTCTTATCAAATGTAAGGGTAGCCTTCAGGCACATGGACAAGGAAATGTTCAGAAATATTTATGTAACCTATGTGAGGCCAAAACTCGAATATGCAGCCCCCTTTTGGAATCCGCACTTGAAAAAGCACATAGCTAAGCTTGAAAAAGTTCAAAGACATGCCAAGAAACTGGTGCCAGAAATACGCAATCTCAGTTATGATGAGAGGCTGAGGGAATTAGACTTACCATCACTCGAAGCTAGAAGAGTGAGGGGGATATGGTAACAGTCTTTAAATTCCTTCATGGTTATGATAGAGTGGATAGGGATCGATATTTTGATATGGCTGGCTCTAGAACTAGAGGTCATAGTTTGAAGCTTCGTAAGAAAACTTGTTTGCAGGATGTAAGGAAATACTTTTTCAGTGTAAGAGTAGTTGATAATTGGAATTCGCTAAGCGGGGAGGTAGTTAATGCTATCTCAATCCATAGTTTTAAGGACAGGTATGATAAGTATCACTAAGTATAAAATGGAACCGATCAGGAGACGGGAAGATACGAGCTTTGGGCT
Source organism: Halocaridina rubra (assembly GCA_037179515.1). Taxonomy (NCBI): domain Eukaryota; kingdom Metazoa; phylum Arthropoda; class Malacostraca; order Decapoda; family Atyidae; genus Halocaridina; species Halocaridina rubra. Next base: position 21,489 of record JAXCGZ010020873.1, on the reverse strand, counting down.
CTTTCCCGTAAACACAATTAGGTAATCACAATTAGGTAATCACACACCAATTTAAGGACAGATATGATAAGTGACAGTGGGCAAAAGAAAGAAAGAAAGAAAGAAAAAGACGGATCAGGAGACGGGGAGTTACGAGCATAGTTCTCCTTCCCATAAGCACAATGCTAATACAAGAGAGAGAGAGAGAGAGAGAGAGAGAGAGAGAGAGAGAGAGAGAGAGAGAGAGAGAGAGAGAGAGAGAGAGAGAGAGAGAGGTGGGTATGTTCTCAGGGTTACATGATCAATGATGCAAGATCCAGCAATCATTGTCCACCTCTTCTCCTTATTCATTTAAATTCCATTGGGGATCGGATCAACTGCTGAAGCGCAAGTCTCAGTCTATCGTTAGATACTCTTTACTCACTTTTACTAACTAAACAAGCCTAACCAAACCTAACCTAACCTAAGAACTATCACACCCTCTTTTCCTAACTAGGGAACTCCTCCCCCAATGTGTGCATGTGATTACCTAATTGCGATTACCTAATTGTGTTTACGGGAAAGAGCCCAAAGCTCGTATCTTCCCGTCTCGTGATCGGTTCCATTTTATACTTAGTGATACTTATCATACCTGTCCTTAAAACTATGGATTTAGATAGCATTAACTACCTCCCCGCTTAGCGAATTCCAATTATCAACTACTCTTACACTGAAAAAGTATTTCCTTACATCCTGCAAACAAGTTTTCTTACGAAGCTTCAAACTATGACCTCTAGTTCTAGAGCCAGCCATATCAAAATATCGATCCCTATCCACTCTATCATAACCATGAAGGAATTTAAAGACTGTCACCATATCCCCCCTCACTCTCCTAGCTTTGAGTGATGGTAAGTCTAATTCCCTCAGCCTCTCATCATAACTGAGATTGCGTATTTCTGGCACCAGTTTCGTGGCATGTCTTTGAACTTTTTCAAGCTTAGCTACGTGCTTTTTCAAGTGCGGATTCCAAAAGGGGGCTGCATATTCGAGTTTTGGCCTCACATAGGTTACATAAATATTTCTGAACATTTCCTTGTCCATGTGCCTGAAGGCTACCCTTACATTCCATAAGAATGCATATGCTGCCCTTACTATGCCATTTATATGTACTTCTGGAGACAAATCTGCCAGTATGTTTACTCCTAGATCTCTCTCATTTTCTGTCTCTTGAAGTTGTACTCCAGCCACCGAGTAGTCAAGCTTGGGCCTTCTTGCACTTGTACCCATTCTCATTACCTTACATTTTGAAGTATTGAATTTCATTAGCCACTTTTCTGACCACTCATGCAGATTATTTAGATCCTCCTGAAGTTCTCTACCATTGTTCTCGTTTTTTACTTTCTTCACAATCTTTGCATCATCTGCAAACATATTCATGAATGAATTTACAGACTCTGGTAGGTCATTTACATATACAAGGAACAAAAGTTGCCCTAAAACTGAACCCTGTGGAACTCCACTACTAACTCTTCTCCATTCAGACACTGAGTGTCTTACTCTAACCCTCTGTTCCCTTCCTTCTAAGTAAGTTTTTATCCATGTGATTACATAATTGTGATTACCTAATTGTGTTTACAGGAAAGAGCCCAAAGCTTGTATCTTCCCGTCTCCTGATCGGTTCCATTTTATACTTAGCGATACTTATCATACCTGTCCTTAAAACTATGGATTGAGACAGCATTAACTAAATCCTCGCTTAGCCAATTCCAATTATCAACTACTCTTACACTGAAAAAGTATTTCCTTACATCCTGCAAAGATGTTTTCTTACGAAGCTTCAAACTGTGACCTCTAGTTCTAGAGCCAGCCATATCAAAATATCGATCCCTATCCACTCTATCATAACCATGAAGGAATTTAAAGACTGTCACCATATCCCCCCTCACTCTTCTAGCTTCGAGTGATGGTAAGTCTAATTCCCTCAGCCTCTCATCATAACTGAGATTGCGTATTTCTGGCACCAGTTTCGTGGCATGTCTTTGAACTTTTTCAAGCTTAGCTATGTGCTTTTTCAAGTGCGGATTCCAAAAGGGGGCTGCATATTCGAGTTTTGGCCTCACATAGGTTACATAAATATTTCTGAACATTTCCTTGTCCATGTGCCTGAAGGCTACCCTTACATTTGATAAGAATGCATATGCAGGTATGTGCACATATATATGTGTATGCTTGTATGTGTGAATCATCATTCTCATAACTGTTACCATAACTGTTGCTATGACACTGGTGATTGTTATTTTACTCATTACTTTTGTGATTATTACTGTAATTCTTGTTATTAAGGTCCTAATTATGATGAAAAGATTTGTGGATATTTTGCACTATGTTAAAAAAGAGAAACCAACATTTGTATGTCTGCAAGAAAGTTTGCACTCTCATTAGTTGTGTAAAATAAGAGGCTATTCCAAATATTCGCTTGATAGTAAGCAAGGCCTCACCACTTATATTAGTAACTGCATTCCCCATCAGTTAATCGAAACCAGCACTAATCCAAGTAATGATGGTGAGGATAACAAGAAAGTCACATACATGCTTTTCAAAATAAATGTCAAAACCAATCCTTTTTATGTTTGTAATACATATATTGGAACTGATGCCTTCAATGAAGCAATATTACCACATCCTCTTATTTATGAGAACATTATATTCGCTGGAGATTTTAATGCAAGGCACAAAGAACTTGCAGAAACATCTGATAACATCTGTAATTACAATGGCAGACGGCTCTATGAGTTTATTAGTGATAACAATTTTACCTTACTAGGACCACGTTTGCGTACCCACCTTAGAGGTGGTAGACTAGACTACATATTTTATCATGGTTTAGAATATGGGAAAGACTTTACTTGTAGAAGAATAGACGATCTATTGTCTGACCATTTTGCACTTGAGAGCACATTCCTACTCGATTCCGGCATTTGTCAAACACATAAACGAAAGCAGATAAATATTCTTATCGAATTCGTTGCCCTTTTTCGCTCTTTTATGACTTCTACATTTGAAAATATAGATATTCAGACCATTACAGGCCAAGAAATCTATGATCTCTTAATAGTACGGATATATTTATTCCATAGAACTTACATACACAAAGCAATCAATAAGATAAACAATTGGACAGAAGATAACAAGCTAAACACATTTAAAAAACAGGTAGACAGTGCAGCTGATATGTATAAAGGAGACAACAATGCAACCACTCTTGAAAATCTGCTACTTACGCTACGAGAGTACCGTGAGCTTAAAAGTGATGTCCGAATTAAGCACTTTCAAATCTTCCTACAGTCTATCAATGCTCATACTAGTAGCTCTAAAATCTGGCAGTCAATTAACGCTCTGGTAGGCAAAAACATCAGTGTGTCACAAACAAATGGTTCCCAAACTCTTGCTAAAGAACTTCTCTTACAATACTCTAAGACATCTTCCTTTGAAAACCTTCCTTGCAATATTCAACAACGATTAAGAAATCTTGACTTTGAAAGAATGATGACCATAGAATTATCTTGTGCACGAACAATGGAAGAGGACAGATTCATTGACTACATAACCAAAAATGAGTTGGAGTTTGCTCTCTCCCATGGGAAGAGCACCTTTCCGGGTGAGGATGGCATTACGTACCAAGTACTCCGAGATCTCAGTGATGATATTTGTAATGGTATTAATCCAATTCAGTTTTTATTCAGCACTATTTATAATGAGGGCACACTACCAGAACAATGGAAAAAAACATTATTATTCCAATTCCAAAAAAAGAAAGTTCAAAATTAAGGCCTATCTCTCTGACATCCTGCTTCTGCAAAGCCTTTGAGAGAGTCATTCTTAACAGACTTGATATCACTCTCGAGGGAAAATTATCAAATAATTTGTATGGATTTATGAAAGGAAAAAGTACCAAAGACTGTTTTGTAGAATTTATGAATGTTGAGCACTGCTCTGAAGTCACTGTTTTTCTAGATTTGCAAAATGCCTTTGATATTGCAAACAGAACCGTTATTTTGGATCATTTAGCAACTTTAGGGGTCAAAGGTAAACTACTGCAACTAATTAGATGCTACCTAAGTAGTCGAACCTCTAAAGTGTACTATAAAGGTTATCTTACTTCCAGTGAAAAGGAATTTGCACTGGGAACTCCTCAGGGAGGAGTTCTGTCTCCCCTTCTCTTTAACATCTTAATGGATAAGCTTCTCAAGTCTCTCAGACTACCAAATGATGAATGCACCATCATATGTTATGCAGACGACATTTGTATAAGGGCACCTTCTGCCAATGATATGCAAATAATACTTAATGAAATTTCTCAAGTATCAAAAGACATTGGTCTTGTCATTTCAACTCCAAAAAACAAAGTACTTTTCCAGTATCTCGCAAGAGCCTCATCTTGTATTAAGCAATCAAATGGTTAAGGTGTGCAAAAATCACAAATATTTGGGAATACCAGTTCCTTCTCCCCCTCACACAGAGTATGTCAAAGATTTGTGTGAAAGACTGCAACAGAGACTCAGACCGTTAAAGCTTCTTGCCAATAGGGTATCTGGAGTTGGAATTAACATATGCCGAACTTTCTATCTCGCATATGTCAGGTCATTAGTCGACTATCACACCCTGCAGCTCTGTACTATGACTATCTCTATCTTAAGACCCCTAGAAAAAAATTCAGAACAAAGCTATGAGGATTATTCTTGGCTGCCCTATAAGCACCTGAATTATTAATATGCAACATGAATTAAACTTCCCACCTTTGACAGAACATATCAAACAGTCAGCTGTGATATTTGGAGTTAAATTAGCAAAATCAGCTCAGCCTCATCCATGTAATGCTGGTCATTTGCAAGGGCCACAGTCAGTGCCAACAATCATTAAATCACTAATAAAAGGTAACATACAGTATGAAAGACAAATTCACCCCAAGATATTTAAGCTTATAACCAATGGGACAAAAATACATAATGTAACACTCTTTACTGAGAGTGGTCCTGCACGATTAATAAATCCTTGCAAGAGGATTGGGCCAGAAATTCTCTTTCCAATATTATCATCTAGTCCGAATGTCGCTCCAATTATTAAAACACATCAATGGTTAGCTGAAATTGAAGTCTTTATTGGAACTAGTTTCCCAAATAACAATGAAACACTCTGCATTTACACTGATGGGTCTCACACAAGCAGTACAGGAGGGTCTGGGTGCAGTATTATAGTTTATGAAAATTTTGAAGGGCAGCAAATATTTGACAAAGCACTGAGTATGCCAAAATGGTCATCAATCACCGAATGTGAAATTGTTGGACTAAAACTTGCTATTGAACATGTTCTCAGTGCTAGGAGAAATGCTATCATATTCTGTGACTCGTAGAATGCGCTTCTGTCACTGAGATCATTAAAAAGCTCCTACAAAACTCACATGGCTGAAATTCAAGAGGCTCTTATTAATTGCACAAAACTTAAACTCCAAGTTAAGTTTTCATGGGTACCCTCCCATGTTGGGATAGTAGGTAATGAAAAGGCTGACAGGCTGGCAAAAATGGCAACTGAGAGTTCAGTGTCTGAATCTATAACCACACTGGCTCAGTTTAAAACAATGTTGTATAATGAGATTATGGAAGAGCAAGAACTTTCTACACTCACACAACATGTAAGCAGCTGTTCGATCCAACATTACGAAAACTTCAGAAGGCTGAGACACAAATACAGCATGGGTAAAATGCTTACAGGTGACTGTGATAGAGTTGCTGCCTGCATAAGACTTGGTTATAGAAATAAATGGGAGGTGAATTGCGAGAAAACTGGTAGAAACACCCAGAACACTCAAAATGCCATTTATGTGAGTGTGAAGGGGGCAACAATTTAGCACACTACATTACAGAGTGCATAAAGCTTAAGGACTTCAGACCTCTTGGTCTGAGCTACTTTGAACTTTGTGTGCTCTTTTGCAACCCAGAGAACTTATATCCTGTACTTAGTGTATACCCAACATTGAAAATGTAATTCTTTTACCCTCTTCTTCGTCTACATCTTTTCCCACTTTTATGTGGGGTCGATGTTTCTGGCCAGTTTTCTCCATTTGTTTCTGTCCCATACCTCATCACCCAACAAACCTTTAGACCTCAGGTCATCATTGATGCAATCCATCCACGTGCGCTTTGGTCTCCCTCACCTTCTCCTACCCTGTATATCCATTTCCATCACCCTCCTCCCAACATACTGTTCATCCCTCCTAACGACATGACCATACCACCTTAGTCTACTTTCTTGTATCTTATCTGATATTTCTCTAACTTTTGAGAGAAATAAAAATGGGGGAAAGGTGGAGGGAATACCTTCTCTCTCTCTCTCTCTCTCTCTCTCTCTCTCTCTCTCTCTCTCTCTCTCTCTCTCTCTCTCTCTCTCTCTCTCTCATATGCCTTTTTATATACATAAGCCACTTTTCCCCTTATAAGGTGAGTGGCTGAGTAAAGGAATAATGCTCTAACTTTCTGGGAAGAGAAAGTACAGAGAGGGGGTCTCTGATTCCCTTCGCTCCGCCCCACTTAGTCTACTCTTACGACACGCAGGGAAACATGGAGGAAGTATTCTAGCCCCCTCCCTCAGGAGCTCATATGTATGTATATGTGTGTACATATGTACATGTATGTGTATGTGTATGTATATATATATATATATATATATATATATATATATATATATATATATATATATATATATATATATATATATATATATATATATATATCTGAATCATTTTTTTTTTTTTACCCCGACCGGGACTCGAACCTAGGACTTATGATTACTAAGTCAAGGCGCTACCACTACACCACAGAAGGTTATAAGGAACCCAACCTTATAGCTTATATCTGCTATTCTTAGGAATGAACGCATTCTAACTGAATGACACTATGTTCATATTACAGATTCCCCAACCTCACTCGTGGCTTCATTTTAGCATTTAATTCAATTCCCAATCTCATTCGGGCCATGAAATACAAATAAGCACATTACATATGTGAAAACATGAATCATTTTTTACCCCGACCGGGACTCGAACCTAGGACTTATGATCACTAAGTCAAGGCGCTACCACTACACCACAGAAGGTTAAAAGGAACCCAACCTTATGCCTTATATCTGCTATACTTAGGAATGAACGCATTCTAACTGAATGCCACTGTGTTCATATTACAGATTCCCCAACCTCACTCGTGGCTTCATTTTAGCATTTAATTCAATTCCCAATCTCATTCGGGCCATGAAATACAAATAAGCACATTACATATGTGAAAACATGAATCATTTTTTACCCCGACCGGGACTCGAACCTAGGACTTATGATTACTAAGTCAAGGCGCTACCACTACACCACAGAAGGTTAAAAGGAACCCAACCTTATAGCTTATATCTGCTATACTTAGGAATGAACGCATTCTAACTGAATGCCACTATGTTCATATTACAGATTCCCCAACCTCACTCGTGGCTTCATTTTAGCATTTAATTCAATTCCCAATCTCATGCGGGCCATGAAATACAAATAAGCACATTACATATGTGAAAACAAGAATCATTTTTTACCCCGACCGGGACTCGAACCTAGGACTTATGATTACTAAGTCAAGGCGTTACCACTACACCACAGAAGGTTAAAAGGAACCCAACCTTATAGCTTATATCTGCTATACTTAGGAATGAACGCATTCTAACTGAATGCCACTATGTTCATATTACAGATTCCCCAACCTCTCTCGTGGCTTCATTTTAGCATTTAATTCAATTCCCAATCTCATTCGGGCCATGAAATACAAATAAGCACATTACATATGTGAAAACATGAATCTTTTTTTTTTTTTACCCCGACCGGGACTCGAACCTAGGACTTATAATTACTAAGTCAAGGCGCTACCACTACACCACAGAAGGTTAAAAGGAACCCAACCTTATAGCTTATATCTGCTATACTTAGGAATGAACGCATTCTAACTGAATGCCACTATGTTCATATTACAGATTCCCCAACCTCACTCGTGGCTTCATTTTAGCATTTAATTCAATTCCCAATCTCATTCGGGCCATGAAATACAAATAAGCACATTACATATGTGAAAACATGAATCATTTTTTACCTCGACCGGGACTCGAACCTAGGACTTATGATTACTAAGTCAAGGCGCTACCACTACACCACAGAAGGTTAAAAGGAACCCAACCTTATAGCTTATATCTGCTATACTTAGGAATGAACGCATTCTAACTGAATGCCACTATGTTCATATTACAGATTCCCCAACCTCATTCGTGGCTTCATTTTAGCATTTAATTCAATTCCCAATCTCATTCGGGCCATGAAATACAAATAAGCACATTACATATGTGAAAACATGAATCATTTTTTACTGTGGGGTAGTGGTAGCGCCTTGACTTAGTAATCATGAGTCCTAGGTTCGAGTCCCGGTCGGGGTAAAAAATGATTCATGTTTTCACATATGTAATGTGCTTATTTGTATTTCATGGCCCGAATGAGATTGGGAATTGAATTAAATGCTAAAATGAAGCCACGAGTGAGGTTGGGGAATCTGTAATATGAACATAGTGGCATTCAGTTAGAATGCGTTCATTCCTAAGTATAGCAGATATAAGCTATAAGGTTGGGTTCCTTTTAACCTTCTGTGGTGTAGTGGTAGCGCCTTGACTTAGTAATCATAAGTCCTAGGTTCGAGTCCCGGTCGGGGTAAAAAATGATTCATGTTTTCACATATGTAATGTGCTTATTTGTATTTCATGGCCCGAATGAGATTGGGAATTGAATTAAATGCTAAAATGAAGCCACGAGTGAGGTTGGGGAATCTGTAATATGAACATAGTGGCATTCAGTTAGAATGCGTTCATTCCTAAGTATAGCAGATATAAGCTATAAGGTTGGGTTCCTTTTAACCTTCTGTGGTGTAGTGGTAGCGCCTTGACTTAGTAATCATAAGTCCTAGGTTCGAGTCCCTGTCGGGGAAAAAAATGATTCATGTTTTCACATATGTAATGTGCTTATATATATATATATATATATATATATATATATATATATATATATATATATATATATATATATATATATATATATATATATATATATATATATCTACATATATATATATATATATCTACATATATATATATATATATATATATATATATATATATATATATATATATATATATATATATATATATATACATGTATATATACATATATATATGTATATATATACATACATATATATATATATATATATATATATATATATATATATATATATATATATATATATATATATATATATATATATATATATATATATATATATATATATATATATATATACATATATATATATATATATATATATATATATATATATATATATATATATATATATATATGTATGTATGTATATATAGTGTATGTGTATGTATATGTGTATGTATATATATATATATATATATATATATATATATATATATATATATATATATATATATATATATATATATATATATATATATATATATATATATATATATATATATATATATATATATATATATATATATATATATATATATATATATATATGTATATATATATATATATATATATATATATATATATATATATATATATATATATATATATATGTATGTGTATGTCGATATGTATCAATAATTACTACTTTTGATTCATAACTCTATCTATATACAAAAGCTGTAGTAATGGTAATAATAATAATAATAATAATAAATAATAATAATAATAATAATAATAATAATAATAATAATAATAATAATAATAATAATAATAATAATAGTAATAATAATAATAATAATAATAATAATAATAATAATAATAATAATAATAATAATAATAATAATAATAATAATAATAATAATAATAATAATAATAATAATAATAATCATGATGGTGGTAGCAATAGTTGTGATAATAGTGATAATGGATTAATTGACGTAATTCTCTCTCATGTACATAATTTGAAGGTGGAGAAGGGGAAGGGCTTTCAGTCTTTCTCTTTCTTTTCCTTCCAAATTTATCTTCCATTATATGGCACTGTGTCTATGTGTATGTATGTATGTATGTTCGGGTTTATATGTGTACGTATATGCGATTAATTACATGCACTTTCCTTTGCTGTGTTACCCTCAGATGACAATGATGTGTATGAGTATGCATGTATGCATCTTTATCTGTGGTAAGGACATATAACTCCTTTTGCTGAAATGAATACCACAAACTCTCTCTCTCTCTCTCTCTCTCTCTCTCTCTCTCTCTCTCTCTCTCTCTCTCTCTCTCTCTCTCTCTCTCTCTCTCTCTCTCTCTCCTCTCTCTCTCTCTCCTTGATATGTATGACTATGAAGCCCCAGTGGTGTTTCTATTGTTCATCTAATTAATGCATGCATATGTATATGTACCTACTTATTATTCTAACCTGAAAATTGTTATTCTATATCTGCTTCAAATTGTCTGCAGTAGTACTGTTGAAAAGTGAAATGTAATTCATAGCACTCAACAAGGGCTATTGAAAATATTGTTACAAATATTACTCTTCAATTACTCTTCAATTATTACACTATATTTTATTATTAATTACTTGCTATGATATTTAAAATTAATTGCAAATTCTGTTAATATGTTATTTATACATAGCCAAATAGATTGTAATGTTTATCAACTGCAATATGACTGGGAGTGCCCATGTGCACATGTCTCCATGTACAGTTATCTGAATGAATAAAAAAAAAATCCTCTCCCAATAACTCTGAAACCATTCGCTATCTTCAACAGACAAAAAAAAAAATCTAAAAAAAGAGGACATTTTATTTAGTTGCCCTTGAAGGAACTCATTTGCTTTTGTGGCGCATTATATATACTAACCTATATACATGGGGATATATATATATATATATATATATATATATATATATATATATATATATATATATATATATATATATATATATATATGTGTGTGTGTGTGTGTGTGTGTGTGTGTGATTACCTAATTGTGATTACCTAATTGTGTTTACGGGAAAGAGCCCAAAGCTCGTATCTTCCCGTCTCCTGATCGGTTCCATTTTATACTTAGTGATACTTATCATACCTGTCCTTAAAACTATGGATTGAGATAGCATTAACTACCTCCTCGTTTAGCGAATTCCAATTATCAACTACTCTTACACTGAAAAAGTATTTCCTTACATCCTGCGAAGAAGTTTTCTTACGAAGCTTCAAACTATGACCTCTAGTTCTAGAGCCAGCCATATCAAAATATCGATCCCTATCCACTCTATCATAACCATGAAGGAATTTAAAGACTGTCACATATCCCCCCTCACTCTTCTAGCTTCAAGTGATGGTAAGTCTAATTCCCTCAGCCTCTCATCATAACTGAGATTGCGTATTTCTGGCACCAGTTTCGTGGCATGTCTTTGAACTTTTTCAAGCTTAGCTATGTGCTTTTTCAAGTGCGGATTCCAAAAGGGGGCTGCATATTCGAGTTTTGGCCTCACATAGGTTACATAAATATTTCTGAACATTTCCTTGTCCATGTGCCTGTGTGTGTGTGTGATTACCTAATTGTGATTACCTAATTGTGTTTACGGGAAAGAGCCCAAAGCTCGTATCTTCCCGTCTCCTGATCGGTTCCATTTTAGACTTAGTGATACTTATCGTACCTGTCCTTAAAACTATGGATTGAGATAGCAGTAACTACCTCCTCGCTTAGCCAATTCCAATTATCAACTACTCTTACACTGAAAAAGTATTTCCTTACATCCTGCAAAGAAGTTTTCTTACGAAGCTTCAAACTATGACCTCTAGTTCTAGAGCCAGCCATATCGAAATATCGATCCCTATCCACTCTATCATAACCATGAAGGAATTTAAAGACTGTCACCATATCCCCCCTTACTCTTCTAGCTTCGAGTGATGGCAAGTCTAATTCCCTCAGCCTCTCATCATAACTGAGATTGCGTATTTCTGGCACCAGTTTCGTGGCATGTCTTTGAACTTTTTCAAGCTTAGCTATGTGCTTTTTCAAGTGCGGATTCCAAAAGGGGGCTGCATATTCGAGTTTTGGCCTCACATACGTTACATATATATTTCTGAACATTTCCTTGTCCATGTGCCTGAAGGCTACCCTTACATGTGATAAGAATGCATATGCTGCCCTTACTACGCCATTTATATGTATTTCTGGAGACAAATCTGCCAGTATGTTTACTCCTAGATCTCTCTCATTTTCTGTCTCTTGAAGTTGTACTCCAGCCACCGAGTAGTCAAGCTTGGGCCTTCTTGCACTTGTACCCATTCTCATTACCTTACATTTTGAGGTATTGAATTTCATTAGCCACTTTTCTGACCACTCATGCAGATTATTTAGATCCTCCTGAAGTTCTCTACCATTGTTCTCGTTTTTTACTTTCTTCACAATCTTTGCATCATCTGCAAACATATTCATGAATGAATTTACAGACTCTGGTAGGTCATTTACATATACAAGGAACAAAAGTGGCCCTAAAACTGAACCCTGTGGAACTCCACTACTAACTTTTCTCCATTCAGACACTGAGTGTCTTACTCTAACCCTCTGTTCCCTTCCTTCTAAGTAAGTTTTTATCCATTCCAAAACATTTCCACCTATTCTAGCCATTGATTGCAGCTTCCTAATAAGTCTCCCATGTGGAACAGTGTCAAACGCTTTCTGGAAGTCTAGGAATATGCAATCTGCCCAGCCCTCTCTTTCCTGTAAGATTTGGCTTACCTCATCATAAAATTCTAATAAGTTTGTTACTGTTGATCTTCCTTCTCTGAAGCCATGTTGCCTCACTGACAAAAAGTTGAAGGATTCCAAGTGAAGAGAGATATGTTTCCTTAGTAGTTTCTCCATAACTGTGTGTGTGTGTGTGTGTGTGATTACCTAATTGTGATTACCTAATTGTGTTTACGGGAAAGAGCCCAAAGCTCGTATCTTCCCGTCTCCTGATCGGTTCCATTTTAGACTTAGTGATACTTATTGTACCTGTCCTTAAAACTATGGATTGAGATAGCATTAACTACCTCCTCGCTTAGCGAATTCCAATTATCAACTACTCTTACACTGAAAAAGTATTTCCTTACATCCTGCAAAGAAGTTTTCTTACGAAGCTTCAAACTATGACCTCTAGTTCTAGAGCCAGCCATATCGAAATATCGATCCCTATCCACTCTATCATAACCATGAAGGAATTTAAAGACTGTCACCATATCCCCCCTTAGTCTTCTAGCTTCGAGTGATGGCAAGTCTAATTCCCTCAGCCTCTCATCATAACTGAGATTGCGTATTTCTGGCACCAGTTTCGTGGCATGTCTTTGAACTTTTTCAAGCTTAGCTATGTGCTTTTTCAAGTGCGGATTCCAAAAGGGGGCTGCATATTCGAGTTTTGGCCTCACATAGGTTACATAAATATTTCTGAACATTTCCTTGTCCATGTGCCTGAAGGCTACCCTTACATTTGATAAGAATGCATATGCTGCCCTTACTACGCCATTTATATGTATTTCTGGAGACAAATCTGCCAGTATGTTTACTCCTAGATCTCTCTCATTTTCTGTCTCTTGAAGTTGTACTCCAGCCACCGAGTAGTCAAGCTTGGGCCTTCTTGCACTTGTACCCATTCTCATTACCTTACATTTTGAGGTATTGAATGTCATTAGCCACTTTTCTGACCACTCATGCAGATTATTTAGATCCTCCTGAAGTTCTCTACCATTGTTCTCGTTTTTTACTTTCTTCACAATCTTTGCATCATCTGCAAACATATTCATGAATGAATTTACAGACTCTGGTAGGTCATTTACATATACAAGGAACAAAAGTGGCCCTAAAACTGAACCCTGTGGAACTCCACTACTAACTCTTCTCCATTCAGACACTGAGTGTCTTACTCTAACCCTCTGTTCCCTTCCTTCTAAGTAAGTTTTTATCCATTCCAAAACATTTCCACCTATTCTAGCCATTGAGTGCAGCTTCCTAATAAGTCTCCCATGTGGAACAGTGTCAAACGCTTTCTGGAAGTCTAGGAATATGCAATCTGCCGAGCCCTCTCTTTCCTGTAAGATTTGGCTTACCTCATCATAAAATTCTAATAAGTTTGTTACTGTTGATCTACCTTCTCTGAAGCCATGTTGCCTCACTGACAAAAAGTTGAAGGATTCCAAGTGAAGAGAGATATGTTTCCTTAGTAGTTTCTCCATAACTTTGCAAACTATGCTGGTCAAGGAAACTGGTCTATAGTTCAGAGCCGTATCCCTCCTTCCCTTTTTGAAGATAATTATCACATTTGCTTGTTTCCAGGATCTTGGAATCTCCCCCGACTCCAGTGACTCCTTAAATATGATACTTAGTGCCACTGATATTGTGTTTGCGCATTCTTTAAGCACATGAGGGGATATGTCATCAGGACCTGTAGCTTTATGAACATCTAAATCCATCAGCGCTTTGCATACCTCTGTGGCTGTAAGGTTGATGTTCTCTAATACCGGCCCTTGAGCTTCTATCACTGCAATCTGAGGGGGTGGGGTATTTTCTACTGTAAATACTGACTGAAACTCCTTGTTCAATTCTTAGCAGATCTCTTCGTCCGTCTCAGTGATGCTTCCATCCGCTCTCTTTAGCCTTAAAACCTGTTCTTTTACCTTCAGTTTTCCTCTGATAAAGCTGTGGAAAAGCTTGGGATTTTCTTTAGCCTTCCTGGTGATGTCCCTCTCATAATCTCTCTCTGCCTCTCTCCTTTTACTTAGGTAGTGATTTCTTGCTCTTTTGTAGGTTTGCCAGGCATTTATGTTTTTTCTCCTCCTATACCTTTTCCAGCATTTGTCTCTCCACTCCTTAGCTCTTTTACACCCATTATCGAACCATTTCTCTCTGGCATGAATTACACCTACTTTGGTGAAAGGTATGCAGCAATCTACTATCTTCCCATATTTCTCACAAAAGATGTCATGCATTTCTTGTACAGATTTGTTGTAAAATAAGGTTCTCCAGTCAATAACTGCAAAAAGCTCATTCATTTTGATGTAATCTCCTTTCGGATAGTTCCTCCTCATGTCCTCAGTGCCTCTACTCTCAGGAAGAATATCTTCAATGATATACTCCATCAACAACACACCGTGGGCACTCTTTCCAATTGGTGGTTCATACTCAATATTTTCAATATTCAACACATTATCTGTGAACACTAGATCAAGTAGTGATGGCTCATCCCCACCCCTGGCTCTTGTTGGTTCCATTACATGTGTGTGTGTGTGTGTGTGTGTGTGTGTGTGTGTGTGTGTGTGGGGCGCGTGCTTACCAAATTGTTTACCTAATTGTGTTTACGGAAAAGAGTCCAAAGCTCGTATCTTCCTGTCTCCTGATCGGTTCCATTTTATACTTAGTGATGCTTATCATACCTGTCCTTAAAACTATGGATTGAGATAGCATTAACTACCTTATTATTTTTTCTATCGCTAAATGAAGGATCTATAGCACCAAATAATTAATGATAAAAAGAAACTTATAATTCAAATGAAGGTATACGCGAAATGGCCATCAAGAAACATCTTAAGTCAGAAGGGAAATATGAAAGTTTCGGCCTTTAATAGTGAGAGTCATTCATTAGAGAGTGTGGTTCACTAACCCTGAATGCACACTGTGACTGTCATATTTGACACTGCAATTCCATTGGCAGAGTTCACATGGTCACTGCATTAGACTGCAGAGGACAGCCTGAAACTTGTTTGACTACAGCCACGTCTGTCATTAGCCCTGCTAACATACAGACCCTCTCTCTAATAACACCTTTTAATCCTTACCTTACTGGCTGCGACTACCCCGTTTTTATCTGCTGGGTGGTTGTAGCTTCTGCACTGAGCTTGCTAGCGTGAGCTACGGGCAGGTGTTGCTGGTAGGTTAAGCCAGCAGCACAGAGGGGAGAACTCCGCCCCTGGTGAATTAACACCGTCCACTGTCCCTATACATCGCAGTAACCGCCTTATAGTATCCTATCCTCTCCCCACCCAATCCTACAAGCACGAAATCTAGCTATTTTCTTTTTATTGCCCAATTAAAGTAATTATTATCACTCATAAAGATACATCTTGCGGTCATTTTTTTTTTACTTAAAATCTTGCATTAGTTTGTCACCAATAAACATATAACTCAATCATAAACCATAATATCTAAGATCTTGCTGTTTTTGTTATGCTTTAATAATGGGTAGAGCTCGAATCAGGGACCGTGATCCCCACGGGGATCCTGCTAGGCGCAGAAATGACATATTCAAATGTCTTGCCCAAAGCAACATTGTTGTTTTTAAGATCATAAACATCCAAACAGGATTTATTCTTGTCCTTGCCGACGAGAACCTAGAGAAACTTAACTCACCTGAAGTTTCTGACATCTTTAACAATGAAAGATTTGAAATAACTATGCCCCCTGAATTTAATGCCCAAAGAACTGTAGTAATCCTTGGCATTGACCAGTATATTACCTCTCATAGGGATGAAGAAATCATTGCAGAAATAGAAAAACATAACCAGGGAATTAAAGTAGAGTCAGTAATTAGAATCCCTAATAATAAATATCTCTTCAAGATACGCCTCCAAAACATCAGCATGGCCAACAAAATAAAATCTCAGGGACTCCTTCTTTTTAACATTAGGATAAACGAAAGTAACATTGAGGAGGAAATTTTCATTCAAATTAACACATGCATGAAGTGCTATTCTTTTGAGCACTCTACCAAAGAGTGCAAGAAAGAAACCACCATTTGCTCTGAATGTGCCCAAGAAGGCCATAGGTGGAATGAAAATAAATGCACGACCAGAGTTAAGAAATGCATTAACTGCTCAGGTGAGCACTCCACTCTAGCTGCAGGGTATCCAGAAAGGAAGCAAAGGAAAAAAGATAAATTAGCAGAAATTATGCAAGCTAAAAAAACACCCAAACCTTCATTTGCTGAAATGAAAGGTGCAGCTAAACCCCATAGCTCCTCAGACAGACAATTAAAACCTGAACTTAATTTCCCCATAAATGCTGAAAAAATGACCACTGTCATAATAAGTGCCATGGTATATGGCCAGATGATGGATTCCATCAACCCAGGGTCATTTGAGGCCAAAGTCAATGAAATATACGAACTCAATGGCATGCCAAAGATTACTCTTCCAAAAAGTATCCCCAAAAACTCTAACATAACTGTAACAAAAGAACCAGCAGCTGCTTCTGTGCTAGAAACATCAGTAGTAGAGCCAGAAGAAAAAATGGACGAAGATACTTCCTTTCAGCCCATAAAAAAACGTCCAAATCAGTCCCCACTAGGAGCAGTCCCCAAACGTACGACAACTGAAAAAAAGAAAATGTCCAAACATAGTACAGATCAGCAAAAGTATGAAGAGTCAGCTATGAAACAGAAAGAGAGAATTGAACTTAGTAAAGACCTTAACTCTAAAATAGTAGGAAAACTTGATGAACAATTACCCTCCGATATAAATGTAGAAGTCATTAGAGATACTTTACTTAACACCAATAAACTTAAATATATTTACCATAATGGCAATTACAAGCCTCATGAAGTCCACCTTTTCCTAGAACATAATAAAATTGATCTTACTGACATCAGAATTCAATACTTAGAAAGAAATCACTATAATTCATTAGACCAAGGACTATATAAGAGAACAGAGTCCTCCTCAAACTTAAATAATTAACTCACCCTTTATATTTTTTTTACTACATTCAGTATGGCTAATAACAATAATAATAAATTAACTATCATTCAGCATAACGTAATAGCTTGGACTAATATTGGAAGTAATGAATTACATAACGTTTATAGGGAATTTGACCCAGATATAATACTTCTCAATAGTACCTCTAGAACTAACGATAAAATAAAAAAATTTGGTTATAATATTTATCAAAGAAACTTTTTAAATGAAACTCATGCAGGTATAGCAATTGCCATTAAACGTAATATTGTTCATAAAATCATAGATGACTTCGATAGTGATTTACTAGCACTAAGAATTGAAACCAAAAACGGCCCCATTATTATAGGAACTACTTACTTACCACCCAGAAGATTACAAATCCCATATGAAGACATTTTAAAACTAATTAGAAAAAACATCCCAGCATACCTAATTGGAGTTCTTAATGCTAAACATCACATCCTAGGTCACAATGTTTGTAATATAACTGGTAATTTCTTAAATAATTTAATGACTAATAATCTAATTAAAATTCTAGGACCTGACTTCAGAACTATGACTCATGGATCTGAATTCTCCAGACCAGATATTATCATAAGTAACAAGAATCATTATTTAAATCACTCAATAAAAAATGGGCCCGTAACCACCTCTGACCATTTACCTTTAATAGTTAAGCTCTCAACAGAACCTTTAGCTATTAGAATTCCCCCCAGTAGAGATTTTAGAAATGCAGGCTGGGATAATTTTAAATCTTTCTTAGAAGATAAATTCACTCATAATATCACAAGTAATACCTCCATTAATAACATTTTTGATATAGAAAAACACTTAAAGCAATGGTATTCTTTAATTCAAAATGCAATAGATAATTATATACCTTTCAAAAAGTCAAAATCCTTACCCCACCCTAAACTAAATGATAAATGTAAAGCACTCCAATATAGATATCAAATTTTATCAAATAACATTGGCAGAGGTCTCTGGAGTCCCCAAGCTTTAACTGAATTAAGAACTGTAAGAGAAGAACTACAAAAAGAACTAATAGTTTCATATAATAATAACTGGGAAAATGTAATAATGAAACTTCAAAGTAATTCTAAAGATCCCAAAAACTTCTGGAATAACATCAAGAAATTAATGGGTAACAGTAAAGAAATAACACCATATCTAATAGACAATAATAATAATAATAATGATAAAACTTTTCACCAGTAAAGAAAAAGAAGAAAAATTCAGAAAGACCTGGGAAACTATATTTAATATTAGTGCTGAAGAAAATCAAAACTATGATTTAGCTCATGAAAGAACAGTATGTAACTTTTTGAAAGAAAACGTAAATTTAATTACTCCCTTATTTAACGTAGACTTAAATAGATTAACTCCAGGAGATGATCTAATATCTCCTATTACTACTGCTGACATCAAAGATATTATTAAAAATATGAAAAATAAAGCCCCTGGACATTCTGGCATTAATAAACTACTACTATCCCACTTACCTAATATAGCAATTCATGAATTATTAGATATTTTCAACTCGTGTTTATCCATAGGTTATTTCCCAACAAAATTTAAATTGTCAATAATGATTTTTATACCTAAACCTGGAAAAAGCACCACCTCAGCTAATAATTATCGTCCTATGTCTCTCCTGGAAGTCCCAGGGAAAATATTTGAAAAGATATTACATTCTAGAGTCTATAATTATTTAGAAATAAATGATTGTTTTCCCCCTAACCAGCACGGGTTTAGAAGAGGTAGAGGTACTCATACTGCACTAACGTACTTATATGAAAAAATAGCCATCTCGCAAAAGTTCAGGCAAAAGTGCAATGTCTTGAGCAGGGATGTTTCCTCTGCTTTTGACAAAGTATGGAGAGATGGACTCAGATATAAAATCATAGAACTCCAGTTACCCCCACTAATAACTAAAATTTTATCAGATTTCATATCTAATAGAAAGTCAGTTATGAAAATTAACGAACAGTTAGGTACCCAATTTGAACTTAGAGCAGGTGTCCCCCAAGGATCAAATCTTAGTCCACTTCTCTATGCTATATTCACGAGAGATATACCCAAACCAGGTTTAGGTTGTTCAACTATTATATTTGCAGATGACATCACTCAAGTAATTCCTGATTATAATGAAAGATTTCTAGCATTTAAAACTCAGAGGGAAATACTTAGAATAAATGAATATGAGAAAAAATGGAAAATTAAAACTAATATTGACAAATTCCAACTTTTATCTATTTCTACTCTTAAACCATTAAATGTAATAATTAATAGCAATAGAATAAATTTCTCCAACAGTCTGAAAACCTTGGGCTTCACAATTAACAGAACAGGGATGAAACCTCATATAAATAATAGAATAATTCAAAGTAAACTTGTTTCCACCAAGCTACGAAGATTTAACTTGCTCAAAACTAAAAATAGAGTCACCCTATATAAAACTTTAGTAAGACCTGTCTTAATATACCCCCCAATTCCAACTTGCATCTTATCAAAACGTAACCTTTTAAGTCTCCAAGCTATCCAAAATTTAATTTTAAGAAGAATTCTCTCTGAAACTCCACCATACATAGAGAGAACGGAAGAAATTCATAAGAACCTCAAAGTCGAACCAATTAATACTTATATTTTTAAATTAGCATCCAAAACCTGGGGTAAAATGGAAATCGACTTTGAAGAATTTCTTCAAGAAACTAATGCTTTGAACACTGTAGAATACGAATTTATCAATGACCATGTCTGGTGGAAAAGAATTTCCCCAGTTTTTTCAGGAAATCCACCAGAACCTATTTATAATAAATAATGTAAAATCTCCAAAATCTCCTCATCATTATTAAATTATAACTGAACAAAGTCATATTGGGCCAGTAAAATTATATCTAACAAAAACTTAGCACGAGGGTTTGCCCCTCTCTATTCATCTCTTACTTCCTTAAATTTCGTGCTTATCCCTCCAATCCTTCCCATCCTTTACCCCCCCCTCTCCCCAGTGATGACACCCTGATTAGGGCTAAGAGAGCTCACTCGATGCCGTCACTATTCTTCCCCCACCTATCCTATCCTATCCAAAGCAAAGCAAAGCAAATAGTGAAAGTCAACAAGTGGCACTGGGAGGTCAGGTGTGACGTACGTACTGTGCCATGAGCTTCGAGTTGACCTTGACCTAAAAATAAATAGCCAATCATTGGTCAAGTCATAAAAGTGAAAGGCGCGAAATGGAGAGTGGTGGTGTTCTTTGTGCTGGTGTTGTTAGTGGGAGTGGTGTTGGTGGTGGTGTCGTTGTTGGTGCTGTTTGTGGCTGTGCTGGGGATTTGTCCTCGTCTGACGCAAGCAAACTCATTTTTAATTTAAGAAATGAGTTGGCCGCAGTCAGGCAGGAGGTCAGATCCTTAGCTGAGGAGAACAGGGATCTGAGAGGTAAGGTAGAGGTGTTAACCAGGAAGGGACAATTGAATAGAGAAGACGACTGGAAAGTTGTGAATAAGGGTTCTACGAAGATGGTTCTTAAGAAATATGATACTTTTAGACTACAAGTTGCTAATTCATTTAGTTCACTTCGAGATGAATGTGACAGTGGCGGCAGTAATTCTTCAGGACCCATAGAGTCAGATAGGTGTACTAGCGATCGTAGAAATGGAAGTGGGAAAAGCTCTCAGGTCAAGAGCCTA
>JAXCGZ010020872.1:125000-135000 GCA_037179515.1 Halocaridina rubra | reverse complement strand
AGGTACTGCTGTGGTTAGCACCACAGTGGGGGGTTAGGGCTTGCCCCGGCTGACGAATACCCATTGTATAATGAAAATAAAGGTTTATTATTATTATTATTATTATTATTATTATTATTATTATTATTAATATTATTATTATTATTACTATAAGGCATGAGACAAGGGACTAGAGAGGACTGCAATAAAGACCAAAATCCTCAGAGAGAGAGAGAGAGAGAGAGAGAGAGAGAGAGAGAGAGAGAGAGAGAGAGAGAGAGAGAGAGAGAGAGAGAGAGAGAGAGAGAGAGACTGTGGGAGTTTGTCATGGTCGCCACTGTGGGTGAGTATAACGGATGATTGGGTGTGGGTGGGGGGTGAACACCGCTAATATGGATGACAATAGATGAGATTACTGATCTTAAAAAGGATCTTTTTAGATAGCAAACCACTGTGTCATCTATACATGAATGAACAGATTTAGATAAAATGTACATACATACGAGTGAAGCTCCTGTGCTTTGAACGCCAAAATTAACAATAATAATAATAATTATATTAATACAAATAGAAATAATAATAATAATAATAATAATAATAATAATAATAATAATAATAATAATAATAATAATAACAATAATAATAATAATAATAATAGAAATAATAATAATAATTATTATTATTATTTCAATATATTGTACAAAGTGAGAACATGAATGATTATTAAGATAATGGCAGATAAAGTAGAGGAAGAAGAAAAAGGGGAAAAAAGAACAACAACAACAAAAAGAAGTAAAGGGAAAAAAGAAAAAAAGAAACGTGAAGGAAAAAATGCCCAAAACCTTAATCGTCATAAAAGTATGACCTTGTCCAGGGAATGGCCTATACTACATCCACCAAAGTTTGTGACCTAATTGGAGCTGGCCTCATTGCTACTACACACACACACACACACACACACACACACACACACACACACACACACACACACACACACACGTGACAAGCAGGTGATGCAATAACTTGGACAGGTATTTAATATCTATCAATACAGATGAATGCTGCATTCAGTCAGTATTTAATAACCACAGCTTACATATTTTCAAAATTTTTCATATTATATACAGAGTGGAAATAAAGGCCAAATTTGGGACTGAAATATTTATTAAATGAGAGAGAGAGAGAGAGAGAGAGAGAGAGAGAGAGAGAGAGAGAGAGAGAGAGAGAGAGAGAGAGAGAGAGAATCTTTATTCCCGTAATACGATTTCAAACCATGTCAATAATGTACGTTGGAAGAGCAAGCACAACAGGGATTACTCAGGACAAATTTGGTTAGCCCGAAAGAAACCGCCAAAACAGTCTCGGAATCAGGCGTTGAGAATGGTTTGCTTTATTGCAGTTGGGCGCAAGTGCTAAATTATTAATATGATCAATATTAGGTTCCAGTATTCTAACATCATTTGGGCGCCAACATACCAGGATTAACGCAACATATTACTATTTGTGTAAGGTGAGTTACGTCACGTGAGCCGTCCAAATGACGTGCATGATTGGAATCCAAATGAAAGATATGTTTTGTCCAGGTGACGCAATGCGTCAAAATCAAATTGCGTCAAATATTTACTAAAAATTGACCTATAACATCCCTTTACATATGGAGCTTCTTATGTTTTCCAGGGGGACTTCTAAATACAGACTTGGAGCTTTGCTAGCCTTGAAATCCCTCCTTACAGCTATTTACTTCCACCTGCTTGCCAGATGGTGACAAGACGACGACGACGAGAGAGAGAGAGAGAGAGAGAGAGAGAGAGAGAGAGAGAGAGAGAGAGAGAGAGAGAGAGAACTTCACCAATGCTAGGTAAAGATCATGCTCTCGCTCTCTCTCTCTCTCTCTCTCTCTCTCTCTCTCTCTCTCTCTCTTGATGACTTGCTTGCTGTAAACATCTGCCTTTGCTTGGGATAAGCAGATAAGGATCTGCATATTACGTAACAAGCATACGCGTATTTTTTGTTTTGCTTGGTTATTTAATCTCTCTCTCTCTCTCTCTCTCTCTCTCTCTCTCTCTCACACACACACACACACACACACACACTTACCTCGCTGCTAAGTGCTTCAGTTATTTAAGCTCAGAGTTACAAAAGGCCTAGCTGAACATCTAAGAGGAATGTCTCACTAAAATAATCCTTAATCCGAAGTGGAAAATCTTTAGCGTCTATATCATTCCAGCCCATTATGAGATCTAAATAGATATTCTGCATTTATATTCATAAAAATAAATTACACTCAATACAGCTCAGATTTCAGGGTTCTTAATTAAAGAACCAACATCTGCAGAGACTTTTGCTAAGAGCTCTTATGTCCTTTTAAACAGGGGTTTTAACCCTGCTATGAATTAAATATCTCTTTCATGTATATCAAAGTGGCATGACCGTGATAGAGATATTATAAGCATCCGGTCTAGTAATCTTACTGAATTCACTCAAAAAGAAGTCACGTGATTGCATCTAGTTATCTCAGCAGAGCATAGTTAGTGCATCATTAGATATGCTGAGATAATAGTGAAACAGTAGTTTAGCAGACGGCTCGAAGGTTCCATTAGGGTAACAAAATCTGTCCACTAGTACGCAAATGGAGCTGGAGCCGTGATGAACTGGGACCTGATTTTACACAAAATATTAAGTTATATAGACAATATTAAAAATAAAAAAAATAATTTAACCTAGCCTAACCTAACCTAAAAATTAGGACGTATAAATATTCCAGGTCCCAATACTTTTTGAACTCCCATAGTGTGTGTATTGCAATTCTTATAAACAAAAGTAAAAGTTAATGGGTCAAAGAGGTCAAAAGGAAAAAAAAATATGCCTTTTAAAACAATATTAAACTATACTCCTACTATTACTACTACTACTACTACTACTACTACTACTACTACTACTACTACTACTAATAATAATAATAATAATAATAATAATAATAATAATAATAATAATAACAACAACAATAATAATAAAAATATACGCATAGATATTGAAAATTCGCTGTCTAAATCCTTCCTATATTCATTTAAATTTTCTTTTTAATAAAATATAATTCCCCTTAAACAACTAACTAGAAATAGATTATTTTCAGCAAATAATGCAACAGCCATTGTTACAAATATGAACATGATTCCATTAACAATACGAAATTCACAATTAATTCTGATTGGTTAGGAGACATGAACCAATGACCAATGAGGATTAGGATCGATTTTGATGCGTCTACTGATAACCAATGACAGGACGATTGGCAGAGCCAATCACGTTCGCCTCGAGGGCCAAGATGATCTCTCCGATCGATAGCTGCAGCAAATTCGCCGAAACTCAGCAAATATCTGGCGTCCCAAAAACTCAATGACAGGGTATGGGAAATTCTCTCTCTCTCTCTCTCTCTCTCTCTCTCTCTCTCTCTCTCTCTCTCTCTCTCTCTCTCTCTCACCCTGTGGGATTTCCCTTCCAACACTGCCTTGCACAAGAAAATGACAAATGGGGGATGGAGAACATGGCAAAAAATGGTCCATCTAAACCCTAAACCAAAAGAGAAATGTCTCTCCTTCTCTTACTGTCCAGTGAGATTTCCTTGCCAACACAGAAGATTCGATGAGCGCAACCATGAAAACAGGTCGCCAATTACGGAATCCATGGACCATGAGCTTGGGCCAGAAAATGGGTATTCATGCGATTTCCATACTAGTCTATGTAATATAAAACGAAATAAAATAGTTGGGGAGATAAGTAGAAATAAAACGGCTGACGGTAATCTATCGACAGACAGAAAGACAAAAACTAATATTATAAACTTTATGTTTTAATCTGCTTTACATCAAGATAAAAACTAAAATAATAAAACATAAAGATATTCTAATTAAACTCTTGATTTAAGAGGAAATATTGAAGTAACGATTAAAGTCAGATGGTGATTTATAGCTAATATTAATGCAAACTATCTCATTTCAGAAGAGAGAGAGAGAGAGAGAGAGAGAGAGAGAGAGAGAGAGAGAGAGAGAGAGAGAGAGAGAGAGAGAGATTATTTATAAATATTTTTCCTCTCTTCAACTTGACATATACATAAAAATAACTGGTAATTGATAGTCACATATACACATTTACATATATATATATATATATATATATATATATATATATATATATATATATATATATATATACATATATATATATATATATATATATATATATATATATATATATATATATATATATATATACATATATATATATATATATATATATATATATATATATATATATATATATATATATATATATATATATATATATATATATATATATATATATAATATGATAGATAGCCATAAGAGAGAGAGAGAGAGAGAGAGAGAGAGAGAGAGAGAGAGAGAGAGAGAGAGAGAGAGAGAGAGAGAGAGAGAGAGAGAGAGAATTATATATAACTACATCTCCTCCCGTAAACGTAATTAGGATAATTCTAGTTAATTAATCTAATGCCCCGAGGCTCTAAGAAGCATATAAATTATAGAAGTTAATTATACACCGTCTGAATATGATATTAATGGCCAATGGACAGGACTGAAATCTGGAGCAAAGCTTCATGGGAAAATGATAACCAGAAGAAGAATGTGAAGGAAGATGTAATGACGTAAGCGAAGGAGAATTTAGCATGAATATGAAAATGACGAAAATGAAGAAGAGATTCATATGAAAAGGAATGAGATGAAATAGGAAGATGACGTTAGTATGAAACTGAAGATGATTACAATGAAAATGAGTTTCGCAAGAATGTGGAAATGACTAAGAGGAAAATTAAAATTATTATTGGGATAATGGATTCCATGTGAATATCAAACTGACTGAAATGAAAATTAATTCCGAATAAATGAAAATATGACAAAAATAAGTGTCGTGTGTATGTGGAAATCATTAAAAGGAACGAGTTATATTTAAAATTATTTTGTATGAATGTGAAAATGATCAACATAACAATGAGGTTCATATGAAAGCGAAAGTCTGTAAAAAAAAAAGTGTAACGAAAATGAATGAAAAACTGTAATAAAATAGAAAAAGTTATTGAAGGCACTGCAAGATTCAAGACCAATTGCTCACAATACAGAGTAATTTCTTCTTTAAATACCAAATGTACACATAATGAATATTTAATCAATTATGAATTTTAGCAAAGACACAAGCATGGCGTGAATGTATTTCTTTACCAATATTATTCCTTGTCTTCAGCTTTTCCCACTTTCAAACGGTGTCGTTATTCTCAGTCTCCGCTCATCTAAATCACTTCTCCCTCATAGTCTTAATTTATTAATTTGGTTCATATATTTTTTCATTAAAATTTAGTTCTTTTTGTATTACATCATCATCTTCCTTTCTCATAAGAGAGTCGCACTACTTCGATCTTCTCTCTTGTGTTTTCTTGGACAATTCTTCTATTCTTTTTGCCCCTTGTCATTCTCTCATTCTTGATTTTGTCCAATTTAACCACTATACATATCCTTCACCACATATAAAACTTACAAGAAAATATCAATAGGGAATACTTTACCTCAACTCTGTTGTAAAACATCTAAAGGACCAAACAGGGTAACACTCACCTGTGAGAGAGAGAAAAAATAATATGTCAATTGTAAATAAACGGAGAAAACAGAATTATGATTTATCAATATATAAAATAACCCAATAATAATAATAATTATTATTATTATAATAGCAATAATATTAATAATTATTATGAACACATAATAAAGCTATTATCCCCCTTATAAGGGGGTGGCTGAGTCAAAGCAAAAATTTTTTTCTTAGTACAGAAGAGGAGACCAGTCCCTTTGCTCAACCCCTCTAGTCAAGTTTTACTATACGCGGGGGAACATGGAGGCGGAGGAGGTATTCTTGTTTCCCTCAGGGGATATATATATATATATATATATATATATATATATATATATATATATATATATATATATATATATATATATATATATATATATATATATATATATATACCCTAATTATGGCCAAAAAACAAGGCAAAAATAAAATAAAAATTTTAAGTAAAAAAAGGTAGTCAACATTTTTATAATAGTCCTTCGAGACGTCTCTTTCACACTTCAAGCTTTTTAACAAGGCCAATAAAATCCATCACTGACGGACGCCACCTACAACGACTTCTTATAACTACTTTATGGCTCTCTCCCTTTCCCCCCTATGACCGCCCCCTCTTAACTCCTATACCCTCAAGCCCATACAGCAACCTAGCAACACAAAAAAAGGCTTCCAAATTAGACTATGGATTTACACTCCTCGGCTACAAAACTAAGCTGTGGCTTTACCCAGGCTATCGTTTTAGTCCATGGCTTTACGCCCCCAATCATTGGAGGCTACCAGTCTAGTCCATGGCTTCGTCTCCCCACTCACTGGAGGCTACCAGTCTAGTCCATAACTTTGTGTCCCCACTCATTGCAGGCTACCAGTCTGGTCTACGGCTTTAAGTCCCTATTAGTAGGAGGCTATCAGTCTGTCTATTTCATGTTTTTTTTTCTCACTTATATAAGTCTACCAGTTTAGTCCATGGCTTCATGTCCCCACTCACCGGAGACTACCAGTCTAGTCCATGGATTAAGGTTCCCATTCATCGGTGGCTACCAGTGTGGTTCGTGATTTTATGCAGCCACTCATCGGAGCATACCAGTCTTTCCCGTGGCTTTGCATCCCCACTCATCCAAGCTTCCCATGCAGTCTAGTCCAAGGCTTTGTGTTGCCACTCATCCGACGCTACCAATCTAGTCCAAGGTTTAGTCTCCACTCATAGGAAAGTACATTTCTAGTCCATGGTTTTGTGTTGCCATGCCTTGGAGGCGACCAGTCAATTCCATGGCTCTGTATCCCCACACTTTGGACTTAAAATATAGATTGCTTTAGTTCTTTTATTCTTAATGAAATTTAAACGTTTAACTTTGTTGCTCAAGGACATTATCATAATTCATATTTCATTTATGAGTTCCTTGCTTTTGGAGATGGTTTATAGTATAAAATGCGAGCTAATATTGTGTTATCTTAATATATTAAAACAGGACACTGCATAAGTGCTGTTCTCGTCCATTTTCATGGGAAGTGTTTAGTTCCCTTGTTAAAGATAATTACGAACATATAAATCTCATTAATAATTTTGTGAATACTTACGGTATATTGTTCCCGGTTGTCTTTTCCTAGTATGCCTAACTTATTTATTACATTTTATGTCTTGTTTTAACCGTAGCAATTTGTGGAAATGTGTTCTTTTTATTCTTATATTAGTATATGGTCCATACCAAATGCCCCGTTCTACAGTAATAAATACTATTTTTCTGCATATCTTAGGCTTTTATTTTTTTATTCGCGCCACATCTGACATTTCCTTCAAAACCTTTCAATTATATGTAGTTCATGCTGCCTCCATCTTCTCTATTAGCTTTCACTACTACTACTGCTACTACTACTACTACGACTTGCCAATAAGTTTTTCACAATTAGGTCCTTTTAAGAATTAAAAGATTCATATTAAAACTTTGTGTTTTCTTCATACTGTTATCTTCTCATCATAAATTTCATGTGTCCAGTGTCTTCTTTTAGTAAGGAAAACACCTCTTTTTTCGAACTCTTCTAAGAATAAAAGTATTTCATCTACCCTACACAATTTCTGATACTGGAATTTTTTTCCCCATGTTTCTGTTTTAGACAAATTCAATTAGACCCTCGTTTTCGTATCTCAGCATCACCTCTTCACAAATCTCAACTAACAACTTCACATCATAGAAACTTTTAACTCACAAGCCATTTTCGTGCCTCTCCAAACTTATTTTTATCCTGAAACGGTTCACGCCCAAGTTTATTACTCCACTGCACAAAGTCTTCTTCTTTGTACAACCATTTCCCATTACTCTATGTTAAAACCATTACAATATGCATCCCATGTGCTATTTCCCACATTATAAGCATCTAGTTCTGCTCTTTCTCACATCAAACCATCCTACAATGTTCTCTTTCAAAATGCATATATCCAATGCTGCTCACTAGTACATCACAAGCATCAAATGCTGCTCTTTTAAAAAATATTAGGATTCCAAGCTGCTCTATTTCACATTATGAATATTAAATGCTGCTTCCCGCTTCACAGGCCATCCACGCACAAATTTTCACATTTGCAGGCATGCCACGCTACTTTTTTCACATTACAACCATCCCATGTTACTCTCACAAACTGATGGCAATCCATGTTGCATTCTGCCACACCACAGGCATTCAGGGATTCCCTCATCCATAACACCATGACGAATATTCTCTCCACACATAATTCATTGCTCCTCTCTCCACACCACATTTATTCTATAATTTTCTACTTTTCTTAGCAGAAACAATGTAATTTCCTCTCTTATAAATGCTCTCCTATTCCATATGAGTGATTTTTTTTTTTAATCAGATTTAAAGGACATACATCTTTGTTACTGTCATAGCAGAAACAATGCCACTGAAGGACAGGCATCTTTGCTACTGTCAAAAGATGTGAAAATACTGTTCTAGCATTGACCAAAATCCTACCATATGAGAGACCCCACTAACCCTTCCTACTGCCAAGTGACTATTGGGAAAGAGTAGCTGTAAAGACCTCCATTGGGGAGTGGAACCTAGGAGCTCATGAGGGGGGATCAAGTGTTATGTATGTTACCAAGTTACCGAAGCGTTCCTCTATTTTATAATGAGTAAACCTTTTTACCAATTCGACTCCTCTATGCATTAAAAAAAAAGACTGCTATAAGGGGGGTTTACACGGTCAAACGGTTCGTCGAATGCGGTTCGACAGACAAGTGTTTGAAGTGATGTTCGAACGTGTGAACGGGGTATTTGGTTATCGAACACGGAAAAGTGTTTGAAGTGATGTTCGAACGTGTGAACGGGGTATTTGGTTATCGAACACGGAACGTGTTCGATAACCAAATACCCCGTTCACACGTTCGAACATCACTTCAAACACTTGTCTGTCGAACCGAGTTCGACGAACCGTTTGACCGTGTAAACCCCCCTATAGATCCATTCATTCTCCCAACCTACCTCCGACACACTACTCTGTGTCCATAATAATAATAATAATAATAATAATAATAGTAATAATAATAATGATAATAATAATAATAATGATAATAATAATAATAATGATGATAATAATAATCATGATGGTGGTAGCAATGGTTGTGATAATAGTGATAATGGATTAATTGACGTAATTCTCTCTCACGTACATAATTTGAAGGGTGGAGAGGGGGAAAGGCTTTCAGTCTTTCTCTTTCTTTTCCTTCCAAATTTATCCTCCATTATATGGCACTGTGTTTATGTGTATGTATGTATGTATGTTCAGGTTTATATGTGTACGTATATGCAATTAAGTACATGCACTTTCCTCTGCTGTGTTACCCTCAGATGACAATGATGTGCATGAGTATGCATGGATGTGTCTTTATCTGTAGTAAGGACGAATAACTCCTTTTGCTGAAATGAATACCACAAACTCACTCTCTCTCTCTCTCTCTCTCTCTCTCTCTCTCTCTCTCTCTCTCTCTCTCTCTCTCTCTCTCTCTCTCTCTCCTTGATATGTATGGCTATGAAGCCCCAGTGGTGTTTCTATTGCTCATCTAATTAATGCATGCATATATATATATATATATATATATATATATATATATATATATATATATATATATATATATATATATATATATATATATATGTGTGTGTGTGTGTATGTATGTGTGTGTATATATATATGTATGTACCTACTTATTATTCTAACCTGAAAATTGTTATTCTATATCTGCTTCAAATTGTCTGCAGTAGTACTGTTGAAATATAAAAATGAATTTAAATGATAGCACTCAACAAGGGCTATTGAAAATATTGTCACAATGATTACTCTTCAAGTACTCTTCAATTATTACACTATATT
>JAXCGZ010020872.1:75000-120000 GCA_037179515.1 Halocaridina rubra | reverse complement strand
TAGTACTCATATGCAACGAAACTAAAATAAAATCCAATTCAAATACAGTACATTATATGAGGCCGTTTTTTTTTTTTTTTTCATATGCTCATGTATGTATTTTAGGACTTATAAAGAGAAGGAGATAAACACGAGAATAACAGAGCAGAAAGAAGATTATTATATCATAAAGTATGTTATGACTCATTTCTGCAGATTCATAAAAGAATATCATTAATACTAAGTTACCAAAGGTCATTATAAAAAGAAAACGAAACGTCATCAGCTTATTAGCAGAAGAGAGCAAGTTCTTTTGGCATTGCAAAATTATATAATTTTACATAACAAATCATAAATCTCTGTCTATATGAAAGGGCTGTAATCCCTCTAGGAAGGGGAGGGGTCTATAAGGCACTCATCCATTCACATCTGTTTCGCATCTCTAATACTTCTAGCAAATAGAAAACTAATTTTGTACTTTTTAGTCTCGGTCGTTCCACAACCATAAATAGTATATAGATAGGAGATAAACAATATATATAAAACTATAAATAACCAAAAAAACAAACAAACTTAAACAAACAAACTTTATTTCCATTTCAATACGAAGGGTATTCGTCAGCCAGGGCAAGCCCCAACCCCCCACTGTGTTGTCCAACCACAGCAGTTCCTGCCAGTAAACAGCTTAAACTATAACTATAACTGAATATAATAAATAAACTCACTCCAATCTTTTTGTACAAAGGGAGAGAAAATAAAATGCAATATGCCGAAACAAAAACATGCATATCAAGATCTCTACAAAAACACACTTTTATGACATTTAATAATGCTAATAATATTAAATAACAAAATACCCTTATTCCACACAGTGTACAGTGGGCATTACAATATAAATACAAGAGCATAAACATCATGTATAAGTATGATGACATTACTTAAAGAATAAAATTTTTGCAGTGTAAGAATTGAAGCTGACCTACGTAAGAGCATACTGACATTGCAGAGAATTAATTTTTTTTTTTGCAAAATGGAAGTGAATGCAATTGTCTTATAAGAGTATACTGACATCACGTAGTGCAATTATTGCAGTGTAAGAGCGCATGAAGTCATCATTTAAAAGTACACTGACATTGCTTACTATCATGATTATATAAGTGAGTGAAAACAGCATTCAAGAGTATATTGGCATTGCTAAAAATATTTTTTACAATATAAAAGTTCATAAAGTCATCATTTTAGAGTATATTGACTGTACTTTCACTAATTATTTCAGTGTAATAATTTCTACGATATAAAAATTAGATAACATGTAAAAAGTAGAGTGACAATTACTTAGAGTGACCACTGCAATATAAGAGATGATGCAGGCATCATGTAAAAAGAATTCTGACATTGGTTAGAATACATTTTTACAGCAGAGGAGTGAATGCAGAAAAGGTATAAGATAAAAATCATGTCTTATAATACCAGGGTAGTATACAGCTTATTTTTGATTGCTGATATTGTTTCTATTTCATTAATCCCTCGGGAAGTCGGTTCAAATGGGTGGGATCCCTGACAGACTGATTTTTTTTTTCCCAAGAGTTTTGCCATTGTCAAACACTAATTTCCGCAAAACCGCTGCATTAACAGGCATAACCCATTTTGGTATCATACAATTTTCAATAACTTGTACGTAAACACCACCACGTAATGTTTAATTTTGTGTTCTGTGTTGAACCATTTCAGCTTCCTAATAAATAGTGTTGCAAGTTGCAACTCTTTGCTATGACCTACAGTAACTTTTGCAGCAAAAGTTGGAAGCTTTTGGGCTTTGCTTGACACACCGCGCCATACCACTGAGAAATAGGCTGTGTAGTTAAGAACTGAAGCCTCCACTAGTATTTCCCTGTTGTGGTTGTCAAAAAATATTTCTATTGTACTTTAAGTAGAGGATACCGTTTGCCTTAGTACAAATATATTCGCCATAAGATTCGAATGATAGATTCCTAACAGAAGGAGCAAGGTCTATTGAGAGAAGGTCCAACTTTAATTTATAACTCTCTGTGTGTATACGATCAAGATACGCTATCGATCTGATATATGTGGATTGAGTTTTTGCTTGAATCTACTCTTTATCCATTTCTTGTTAAGCAGTGATTTACATTTTCATATTGTGGATTCCATTTCTGAGATTAAGAAATCGTGATGCTATCTATTTATGGGGTGAAGAAACTAGGCATCGTTTGCAAATTGAACTAAGAGAGCATTCTGATAAAGTCTGTAAAAATATTTATAAACATATCGAAAAGTAAGTACCTACTACTGAGCCTTGAGTCGTGAAGGGAATGGTGAATACTTGCTCAATGGAAAAAAAGTAAAATCATCAACAGACATGTTATATTTAAACCATTATGCTAAGTTTCCCTAAGTTGAATTGGGATTAAAGAGTAGCGTGGATTAGGACGACACAGTAACGAAATATCTCACACCCATATATGTGACATTCTCTCTCTCTCTCTCTCTCTCTCTCTCTCTCTCTCTCTCTCTCTCTCTCTCTCTCTCTCTCTCTCTCTCTCTCTCTCTCTCTCTCTCTCTCTCTCATTTCTCATTTTTAGAAACTTAATGATGGTGGTGGTGAAAAGAAAATGGCAACACTGTAGTGACAGATATATGATGAAGTCTACATCAGCCATATTAGGTTGTCTTAGACCACGAGGATAACATTATGGTTTGTGATGAATAACGTTATGGTGAGAGAGAGAGAGAGAGGAGAGAGAGAGAGAGAGAGAGAGAGAGAGAGAGAGAGAGAGTGTGTAAGGTGAATATATGTGCTCTTGTGGTTATTATGCTAACATCAGGCACTCCCCCGGCATAAATGCTTACTTTGCAATATGCATTCTTTTAGTTTTTAAGTATTAATTATTACTATAGTTTCATGTTGCTTCTTTATTGAAAAAAAAATTATATTTTCACTGGCTTTGATAAAGAAAAGATTTCAATACAACAATCACGCTAAGTATAAGACAAAAAATGGTGGCAATAAAATATGAAAATATGGTGAATTGCAAAATTAACATCAACTCCTTTAAGGGCTGCAGTGTTGCCAAATTAAAAAGACAAAAATTTCCAAATTCGATCCAGGATAGATTAGATTAACATATTTCGAATACTAAAATATGACTTGTTTTATACAGACAATAATTAATACACACACACACACACACACACACACACACACACACACACACACACACACACACATATATATATATATATATATATATATATATATATATATATATATATATATATATATATATATACACACACACACACAACGCATATTGCTATGTTTACTTAATGAGTTTTTTAGATATATGTCCATTAATTTTATTTGCATTAATCAAATTACTGTACATGGGAACGTGTACGCACTGACACTCCCAGTGATAGATGCAGTTGTTAACGTATATATCAAATAGGAATTAACTATTTCAATTCGTTTTTTAGTTTTCATACAATAAATACTGATGAAATAACTTAAGTATTCATGTAATTTAGAGTAAAATACTATAAAAATAATATTAATTTGATATCAGCGATTGATAGGTGACATGATTCAAATCAGTCTTTGGTTTAGTTTACATGCAATAAGTATAATCTGTATTACATAAACATTGCCGATAACATTGTAGTAAAAATATATATAACAATGCTTATTTTCTATTTTACATCTGATCATGTTTTTATTAGTCCTAACCGAAAGCTGTAATTAAAGGCTCTAATTTACATGAAAGAGTTTCAAAAAATATCACATAAACACTACAGATAATTTGAAGTATAAATAATATAACAATGTTCAGATTAAAATAATTAGTATATACACTTACAAGACCCATCTGCAGTTTTCACTTACATATCGAACAAACAGCAAAAACAAGCGGACACACACACACACACACACACACACACACACACACACACACACACACATATATATATATATATATATATATATATATATATATATATATATATATATATATATATATATATATATATATATATATATATATATAAGTTGGTAAATAAAGTGCGATAACCACAATAAACGAGGGTGTCGGGGGGGGGGGTGTTAACAGAGAACCCTTATTCCCTCCATAGAAAGCCTTTTAATGAGTTCAGCAGCTGCGGTTTATTGCCTTAAGTTCTAAATCTTTCTTCAGCAGAAGATTCGAAAGATATGCAGACTAAATACCACACTTATACCTACGCAAGTACACACAAACATACATACATACAAACATACAGAATATAGTAGAGTAAGTCAACAGTGTTAATTGCAATACTCTTTATTCTAATGTTAAATATTGCCACATTGGATGTGTAATGTTTACGAGTGAATAAGTAAAAATACATGTGCAACTCAGTATCAAAATGTAAATATCTTTAGATCCACATAAACATATTTACAACTAAATATATATCTACAGTCATACACACACCCTCACACACCCACCCACCCACCCATATATATATATATATATATATATATATATGTGTGTGTGTGTGTGTGTGTGTGTGTGTGTGTGTGTGTGTGTGTGTGTGTGTAATTACCTAATTGTGCTATCGGGAAAGAGCTCCAAGCTTAGTGATACTTATCATACTTGTCCTTATAACTAAGGATTGCGTTAGCATTAACTACCTCCTCGCGTAGCGAATTCAAATTATCTACTACTCTTACACTATAAAAGTACTTTCTTACATCCTGCAAAGAAGTTTTCTTACGAAGCTTCAAACTATGACCTCTAATTCTAGTGCCACCTATATCAAAATATCGATCCCTATTCACTCTGTCATAACCATAAAGGAATTAAAAAACCGTCACCATATCCCCCCCCCCTCATTCTTCTACCTTCGAATGATGGTAAGTCTAATTCCCTCAGAGTCTCATTATAACTGAGATTGCATATTTTTGGCACCAATTTCGTGGCATGTCTTTGAACCTTGTCGAGTGTGTGTGTGTGTGTGTGTGTGTGTGTGTGTGTGTGTGTGTGTGTGTGTGTGTGTGTGTGTGTGTGTGTGTGATTCATCTTTCCATTTCTTCTTAGTTAAGCTAGGTTAGGGTCGCTCCTACATTCACAAAGACTAAAGGTTTAAATGCAGAGGTTGAGAAGGACTAAGAGTAGGATCTGTAAAGCTATATTCATACGCTGCATTGGAATGAAAGCGTAGGGTTTCTAATGGAGGGCCTAAAAGTGGTAATCCTTTAACCAAAAGGGTAGAAATTAGTTTATAATTCTCAAACTACTTTTTAATCGAAAACTCAAAAACTATTCACATGTAACTTGTGCTGGAATTAATAGAGAGCATAAAGCAGGCATAATTGAGGTAATCCCTCAACCGAAAAGATAGAGACCCTTACACAGACTATAACTATATCAGTACACAATTCACTGAAACTTTATCTTTATTTTTCCTCAGTAACGTTGGAATTAAGAAAAAAAAAAGCTATTGTGAAAGACCTTTACGAGGAAATCCCGCATACAAAAGGATAAAGTGACTCCAACAAATATTTTTGCATATTCGTTACACATCACTGATTATCCCTTCACATCAGACAAGTCACAACACTCCCTATCTGTTTCTGTTTGCTTTATGTATCTACGTGCCCAGGCCCGATGAGGGCAATATTCGTCGCCCGTTCTGCTTTAGCACTCATAAAAAATGAAAAAAAACAATCTCTAATATTATTTAGTAAATGTTAAGCCATAAGATATAGAATAGAGGTGGAGTTGCCAACTAGTAAACTGAAGAAGAGAGTTGTCAGGTAGGTATTTACCGCACAGAATTATTACAGGTCTTATGGCCAACAATCGTGACCTGTTAGATGCAGTGACTGACAGGTCTCTGTCTTTCCCAACTAGTGTTGACCTTGTGAAGACTCTTCTTTACATCAGTTATCCTATATATTCTTCTATAATTCTCCTTTTCATTTATATATTAACTCCAAAGTTACACTCTTCCTTTTTCTTTTTCGTTATTTTATTTATTTCGGAATCATACCTAAAGTAACATTTCTTCTTTACATCAAGGTTAACTTGTAACATTATATTGGCGGAAGAGCGGGAAACACTTCTTTTTCTTATATATAAATTATTCCAATAACTGTACAAGACGGGCATGTCCTGGCTAACCCTCTCCCTTTTGACATATAAATGATTCCTCAACATTGTGCATTAAATGCAGTCTTTCTTATAGGAGTTAAATTATTAATATTATATAATGCATTCTATTTTAAATGCCGTAATTTCACCGGAATATCTGTATAATGAAAAATATCCCAAAACAAATCTATAAATTACAGCGTAAGCAAAACTCGTCTTTACAGACTTATTTAATACAATTAGTTGTTTATATGAAGTAGACAATTAGGTAAGTGTGCGTGTGTGTATGTGTGTGTGTGTGTGTGTGCGTAAGAGAGAAAGAGAGAGAGAGAGAGAGAGAGAGAGAGAGAGAGAGAGAGAGAGAGAGAGAGAGAGAGAGCGCACACTACCCCACCTATGCCTACTCCTACGGGAAAAAAAATCATGGTTAGGTTAAATAAATTTTATCTGACGTATACATCTTTGTAGTAAACTTCCAGATTTCATGTATCTCCTAATGAATCCTGGAAACTTGGAAGTGGCACCATGATGTAAAGAGATCAAGGGTGAGCAGGGGTAGGTTACCAGGTGGGGGACGAGACGGGGGTTCAAGAGTTAATGTTTGTTTGTTTTGTTTAAGGCGTCGACGGGGCGTGACGCTGGCTGGCATATTCGCCAGCAGATGGGCATGAGGCGAAGGGGAGAGGAAGACCGACTAGGTGGGGGAGGTTAGCATAAGGTAATAGGGGCAGGAGTACTGATGAAGTGGGGGATGGGGGAGATGTTGGAATAACATGGGGGAGGGGGAAGGAGAGAAATCAGGTTTGGGGAAAGGATTGGGGAGGGTCCGAGGTGGGGGTGAGATAAGGTGAATGTTGTCATAGTAGTGCGATGGTGCGACACTCGTGCTAAAATCCTTTTAACAGTTAGTTCCTATGTCCTGATGCTGGTTCTCTCTCTCTCTCTCTCTCTCTCTCTCTCTCTCTCTCTCTCTCTCTCTCTCTCTCTCTCTCTAAAGAGGGAACTCTTATGAAAACAAAATTGTTAGGTGTCTTGAACCATGTAAAAGAAAAATACTGTATAATGGAAAATAAGATGAAATAAATTTAAGAATGAAAGGGAATATATTTAAAAAGAAACATAGTAATAAGAAGTTATACGGAGATACTGTTTAAAAGAATATTACGAGATATCAGAAAAAATATATATAGAGTAAAACATTAAATATCTATGGATAAGAAAAAAAATTATTACAGTAAAACAAATAATATGGGGCCAAAGCATAAGAATAATTCTCAAGAAATTCACATTTCGGTTTATCAATGGATATGCTCCTTGGCTCCCACCCAAGAGGTCCCGATTTCAACACCTCAACGAGATTCTACAGCATCTCTCTTGTCAGAAGTACTTGGGGGGGGGGGAAGCAGAAGCACAATGGCCCCCATGACATTTCAACACAGCCAGATGGAAACGCATTATCAATATATCACTATTGGATTCGGTTTTACGTCACGAACTCCCTTTACTACTAAGGGCTAGGACGGTTGCCTTCTTTTGGCAGATGTAATCGTTACCCTGAGTGTATGCCCTTACTAACCTCAGTCCGTGACGGGGCGCGAACCCTCGACCTGCCGCCTCAATATATCACTATTATAACCTATGAAAAAAGTCTTATAAAGTCTTCACGAAAATCTAAGTACGAGAGGAGAGGGTGAGGGTCAAGGAGAGATTAGGAAATGTCTCTACGTGATACCAGAGTTTTCACTAGAGAAATATGAAAAAGAGCTTAAAATTTTATAACCAGGTAACAATCTTAAATAAAAGTGAATATGGTACTACAAGCACTACATGATTCGAGTATATCTACAGTTGAAATTATATAGATGCATTTCTGAATGTCTTCACACCAAGATATATAAGAATAAAAAGTAATACAAAGAAGAATATATAAACAAATAATAGAAATAATCTCTCGATCATCTTTTTACTGAGATATATCAATGTTCAAAAGCGATAAGAGAAATTAATGTACACTAAACAAATAGCACTAGAACTGAGAAAATCCTGTCACAAATTAATTAATAATGACAGACATTAAATATAGTGCAATACACCAATACTAAATAATGTTCTGCATACTGACTAACTAATGAAGTATTACTGTGAAAGTTTGTTTATTGTAGTCACCGTGGCTCAAGCGGTAGCGTGCGCGACTCTGAGGCGTCAGGTCGAGGGTTCGCATCCCGACACGGTCTGAGGTTAGCAAGGGCATGCACTCAGGGTAACGATTACATCTGCCAAAACAAGTCCTTCGCAAGAAGGCCACCGTCCTAGCCCTTAGTAGAAAAGGAGTCACTAATGAAGTATTACTGCGTAAGTAATACTTATGAATGAGAATGAAGCATCACAGGAAGTGTCTGAGAGCACACGTCACCCAGGTAATACCTGCTAGAGAGAGAGAGAGAGAGAGAGAGAGAGAGAGAGAGAGAGAGAGAGAGAGAGAGAGAGAGAGAGAGAGAGAGAGAGAGAGAGAGAGAGAGAGAGAGTATAAACGGTGTTGTATATCTTTCTAGGATAAGGTTAGTTGAACGAGGCAGCGTATCTCTCCATCTCTTCCACAACATCCATCCAGGATACATCAACCCTCAAGGCAGGTACTTGAGTCGTCGCCATCACCTACGCTACAATCAAGGTCCTACGCACACGCTCACGCACACACACACAAAGGGTTCCCTAAACCTGCAACCAATAACACCAACCTAACACAAACGTAAACTACGACAGAAGACGCAAACAACCACTCTGACGCACATTTTTTTATACGATTATTTGAATATTCCTCAACTGTATTTCTTAGATTAGGTGACGGGAATTCAAAGCCATGTGCATCCCATACTCCATTTTTTACGTTTACTATTAATCCCCATGATGAGGTTGGACGTAAATTGGAGCTGGGGAATTAGGGCTGGATGCGCTCCCCGACGCCCCGCGGTGGCCTCGACCACGGGTCTGCTACCCCTCAAGTCGGAAATTACAAACAACGCGCTATCGCGGTTCCCACACCACTTATCCCACATATGTAATACATATATAGATAGACCCAGTCACCAACAAACTTTCTATGGCTAGGAGACGGGGAATCAAGAGCGATGCTGCTCACACAGAGTAGGGACCTAATAATGCCTAAAAGAAAATACATTCTCTTATCAAAGGACAACGGAAATATGTATAAGAACTTACAATTAACAATAAATTGGTTAAGAGACGGGTAATGAGGAGCAAACCCTCCTTCACAAGCACCAAAGCATCCTTATACCAAAATACATCCTACCTATA
The DNA here is from genome assembly GCA_037179515.1 of Halocaridina rubra. Taxonomy (NCBI): domain Eukaryota; kingdom Metazoa; phylum Arthropoda; class Malacostraca; order Decapoda; family Atyidae; genus Halocaridina; species Halocaridina rubra. Next base: position 110,554 of record JAXCGZ010020872.1, on the reverse strand, counting down.
CATACCAAGAGACACATATACTGAATCACGTTTGTAACAGACTCAATTTCTTACAAGAAGTGACAACGATGAAAACAGCAACACACTAGGATATTACAACCTTAATCATCAAATGCATGTAGTACAGATTTCTATTGAATTAAAATTACCTGGCTTTAACGATTCCGGATATCCTAGAGCCATTGCACATCCTCTTCTACATTCTCTCTCTCTCTCTCTCTCTCTCTCTCTCTCTCTCTCTCTCTCTCTCTCTCTCTCTCTCTCTCTCTCTCTCTCTCTCTCTCTCTCATCCATGCAAATTTTGATATGAATATTAAAAGTCTCACTCAGAAAAATGATCGAAATGATTTTTTGAACCAGAGATAATCACACACACACACACACACACCTACAGCAACAACAACAATAATAATAATAATAATAATAATAATAATAATAATAATAATAATAATAATAATAAAAATAATAAAAGTAATTATAAATATACTACTACTACTACTAATAATAATAATAATAATAATAATAATAATAATAATAATAATAATAATAATAATAATAATAGCAACAATAATACTAATAAAGAAAGGATATCTCTGGACACTCAATACTATAGGAGTAGCATTAGAGAGGGACTGCATAATTTAACGTCTTAAAACACCATGCCTCAAATATCTTCACTGAAGACTGTATAGAGAGAGCGTTTCCTATGCACGTAACAAATCTCCGTATCATTAATGAAGCTGTTTAACGAGACTACCACTAATAAGTGAAAAGAAGTAACCTATGATTTTATTTACGTTAGCCTGTGATATTATATACTTTGACACTAATTAATACCTTGCTAAAGTTTATTAAAAAATCTGAAAGTAAATGCTACATGATAAGAAACTTTCCAGTATCGAAGAAATTCAACTCGGGGAGGGCGCCATATTTTTCGTTATGTTTTGACTGGGATATCTGGTGACAAATATCTCAATGACTTTTATATGAAGACGGAAGAGATTTTATCATTCTTGTAAGACTGTCATTTACTTTCGTTATCCGGCAAGAATTCCAGATTCCATCTGCAGTAACTCTCTTACCCTCTTACATCAGAGGGAGAACCTGCGCGCACATGCAGCCATGTACAAATATTAGAATAGTTAAAATAATAACGTGTACATCAAGTAAAAACAGACAGTGCCAATTCAACGAGATTCTGAAATTTGAAACGGGTATTGAATGGAGAGTTAATTATTGTCCTTTCAAATTTGTAGAAACTCCTTTATTTTGGTATAATGACACAACGAAACCGTAGTCAAAGGATGTCCCAAGACGTCCTCATATAATGTTTTAGATTAAAACAAAACAAAACACCTATATATATATATATATATATATATATATATATATATATATATATATATATATATATATATATATATATATATATATATATATATATATATATATATATAAGCAGCTTTCCCAGGTTCATGTAAGGTAACTGTTTCTCGCTAGTCTCTTGAAAACTAGCATTGGTTATGTTCAGAGCACGAATAATGCCAGATATATATATATATATATATATATATATATATATATATATATATATATATATATATATATATATATATATATATATATATATATATATATATATATATATATATCAATGGTGCGTATATGAAAGCAACCAATTGGAAATATCGCCAAACAGCTTATCCCTATTTCTTAAGTCCCGGAACTAATGTAACGTGATCCTATAGAACACTGAACGTTGGGAAGTACAATCTATATAAATACTTAACTCACAATGCCTTCACATAATGTATTTAAAGGGCACACATGTACGCAAAGTACTCACACGTCCAGAGTACAACCGTGAAGTCACGGACATACGCGCGCTTGAGTGCGTTCGTAGAACACGTAAAAAGCATAATGTTACCCCCATCCCGTCCCATCCCACTCCAATCAAAAAATGTAGCCCAAGAAAAAGTGGAGTTCCCCCCCCCATCCTTACCTGCCCATAATAACCTGGGGAATAAAGGGAGGAGTTGCAAAGAGAGAAGAAAGAGAGAGAGAAATAGTAAAAACTCCTTACTCCTCCTACTCACCTAAGGATACAAAATTAGACAAGGATTGGGGTGGGGGAAGAAGAGAAGGGAGGGAGGTAGAGGGTAGAGGAACACCTAACCCCCCCCTCGCCAGTCGAGGTTCAAAATAGGTCGTTAACAACCATTTGTGTCAACTGGCGATGTCAAACTAACCCTTTTAGGATGCCATTAGGACCTGGTTGAAGAAGGGGGAAATACTTAAAAAAAATACAAAAAAGGACCGAAGCAACATGAGAAGGACCAAGAAAAACAAAGAGAAAAAAGAGAAAATAATACCTCTAAATGCTTAACAAGAAAGGGGAGAGGGACAAGGACAAAAAAAAGAAAAGAAAAATACACCTAAATGGTAAAATTGAAAGGGGAAAAGTAAAAAAAAAAATAGTAAAAAATTTAAAGAAACGTAAGAACCAACATCATTAGAAGATAGCGTGTCCACGAGTTGAAACTCTCTCTCTCTCTCTCTCTCTCTCTCTCTCTCTCTCTCTCTCTCTCTCTCGTATTCAGTGAGACTTTAAGGGCTCCTTAACAAAACTGGAATTCAGGAACATTCCTTTTCACTAAACTGGATTTAAGGAATAAAAATTCTATTTTAGGGAGGACCTCGCCGAGGAAAACATTAACATGCAAAACGGAAAGCGAATAACATATTCTTTCTTATAGTGATCCTCTAGCTGGAAAATACCGTTATCTACATACTGGCAGAATATTCCGTCCCATCACAAGAGAGTTATTTTGCAGAGGAGAGCCTTTTCTATATGATCTCTCACTCGCAAAGTTGGAAATTTTAAAGGACGAAGTCTCTCAGAAATCAGTATAGAAAGACCTAGCTAGATTCGATCACAATACTGAGAGAAAAAATAGTCAGCTTTCATATGTCAGATACAACGGTGTTGACGAGAATCAAAATTACAAAAGGGCACAAATGAGGTAGGTCAATGATGGTCCAATATAATTCAAAACCCATCACATTCGGTTTATCACGACACAAGTTCGATACCAGGTAATGGCCGGCGAAGAACAAGTACCCGTAGCAGTAATCTCTCTCTCTCTCTCTCTCTCTCTTCTCCTCTCTCTCTCTCTCTCTCTCTCTCTCTCTCTCTCTCTCTCTCTCTCTCTCTCTCTCTCCTGTACATTATGCGACCGAACTAATGCTAACACTCTTGACCACTATTGTCTTCAGTGCCCCACAGTGAGAGATGTTTTACCACGAGGTCAGAACTTAATACAGATCTGCTCATTTTTACTTAATGATGACAACCTTGATGTTATTCTTGCTCGTTTTCCTCACTTTGGTGGCCATTAATTATATTGAATTATACATATATTTTCTGTATGTTGCTGTATAATTCTGTTTGTACATTCTGCGTTTCTCTGAGCTTTACTTTTGCATATAATGTACTCTGTGCTGCCATTCTGTGAGTTGTATGTTAGTATGCAGCAATGTTTTATCAATATGTACACCTCCATGTAAACCATGTTCAATTCTTGGTTTTATATCCATTTGAAGCATTATTTATATGAACTCATGTAATGTCTGACGCCTTGGCGCAATAAATTAATAAAATAAAAAATAATCTCTCTCTCTCTCTCTCTCTCTCTCTCTCTCTCTCCTCTCTCTCTCTCTCTCTCTCTCTCTCTCTCTCTCTCTCTCTGAGTCTTCACACACACACACACACACACACACACACACACACACGCGCGCGCGCGCGAGCGCTTTACAAGAGTAAACGAATGCCATTGTCTCGATGTAGATAATGTAACTTTTCTATAGTCTTCAAAAGGCTGAAGTTTACATTACATAAAAAAAAAATCTTTATGCAAAAAGTATGCACAGAGTTTTACAAGGATTTTCTTTTCATAAAATTATTGATCAAACATCTATGTTAATCCTGTGATGACAGAAGGCGGGAATGAAACAAATGACTTCTGATCATGATAATGATAATGATAATTTTATTGGTAATGATTATGATAATGAAGCCGTAGAGGGAGTAATCCAGCTCAACTCTATATAGGACCCAAGTCCGAATGAAAGGAAAGAATTATTGTCAAAACGGGCAAACGGCTGCAAAGTACTGAGCCTCAACCAAACACTATCCTTCAAGAAACTAGTGAGAAGAGTGACCCCATATGAATATAGGACTAGGCTGCAAAAAAGAAGAAGAAGACGAATTAAGATGATGAATGTATTGGTTACAGAAATGACGAAGCATAGAGCAACCTCAGGTGCATTCATAAAATAGATGTTGACCAAACACTCAAATCATTATTAAGGTAATGAAATTCCCACACCACTGTGTGTGTGTGTGTGTGTGTGTGTGTGTGTGTGTGTGTTGTGTGTGTGTGTGTGTGTGTGTGTGTGTGTGTGCGAGAGAGAGAGAGAGAGAGAGAGAGAGAGAGAGAGAGAGAGAGAGAGAGAGAGAGAGAGAGAGAGAGAGAGAGAGAGAGAGAGCAATAAAGAATAAATTAAGAAAATATTAGTCTTACTCGTCTATTTCTTATGCCGATATCAGTACATGACGGTATATATATATGCACCCTCAAGAACACTAAGTCTCACTTTACATCGAGCATTTTGCAATCTCTTAAAATAAGTTCCAATAATTGCTAAAACCTTATTCTTTCTTTAAGTGTAATGACATATTCAAAATACTTCACAAATCAATCATTCTTGAGATAAGTAAAGGTAGTTTCAGTAGAGTATGAAAAATGGTGACATACAATATTAACTTATAAATCACAGTAATAAAACAGAGTGCCACAGGCACTTCATTTCTTTATATAAATTATTCATTTCAATGGATATGTGAGACGAACCTTACTACCTTTACAAAGCCTGAACCATTAACTCGTATCCTTCTGCCAAATACCAGTTATAGAGGCCTCGCATTTTTGCTCATAAGAAACAGATAACATACATTGTGATACATAAAAAAATAAAGTTGAAAGACATCAGCATATTCAAGAAAAAAAAAATCATTATTGGTCCGATAGAGTTCCAGGTAGAAAGTAAAAGATGATCATTGCATTTTGTGAGAGGATTTCCTAGAAAGAGGGATAAATATCTTAAAGGAAAAATTGTATGATGGCTTGAGTGGAAAAGATCTTTACCAGGTCAGATTTCGTATGGAGAACACGATAATAATAATAATAATAATAATTAATAATAATAATAATAATAATAATAATAATAATAATATGTCAATGCACTTGCATTCTGACTTAAAAATTGCCCTGCTAACACTGAGATCTTTGAAACCTACTTACAGAATACTCATGGCAGCAATTCATAGAGAACTTATGGCCTGTGCAAACACTGATTTATATTGTGTTTCATACGTACCTTCCGATAATGGGATAAGTGGTAATTAAAAGGCCGATAAACGTGCTAAAAAAGAAAAGAAAAAAAAAAGGCTACTGACGAGTCAACATTTCAGTCTGCGGCAATTGAAAATCTCATTTGAAAAATTAATTAAAAATAAGAGATTCCAGGAGAGCTGAAAGTTTTTTTTTCTTGTGTTCATTAAGACTTAAAGAACTTATTACTAAAAAACTGGAATTCAGAAACATTCCTTCTTACAAAACTGGAATTTAGGAGTAACCATGCTACTAATATTAATATAATCATTATCACTCTTTTTATTAAAATTATTACTATTATTATTATAATTAATATTATTATCATTATAGTTATTATTATTAGCATAATTAGTATTTTTATCAGCATCATAATCATTACTGTTATCATGATCATTATATCGTGCTATCTGTATGTGAATGGTTATAAATACTGTCTGAACAGAAGTTAAATCCTTCTAGTGTTGGTAGAGAGGTTAATTGGGTTTTATGAGAATACTCTTTATTCTTAAGTTAACTAATTAATTCATTGTTATTGTATACACGTGATTCTTTGGAGTGAGACGGTAACAATGCTCTTTTATGCAAATAAGGGAGTACATGCGTGCACATGTCTCTATGTAATGCTTTAAAATCCGAATAAAAAATGCAGAGGCAGTTCTGCTGGCATGAACTTGGTAATAATCAGTCATCATAAAAAAACAGAATATAATGTACTGTGCATAAATACATTATATTCTTCTGATTGTGAGACCATTCTCATGACTGCTTTTACTCTAAGTACCTTAAGACTGGCAATGCCTTCCTAAGTAATTACCTCCCCTAAAGAGCCAATCTCTGTTTTGACTCAACCCATTAAAATAATACGATTAATAAATATATACATGTCCTCGAATTGCTGAATGGGTTTAGGTAGTCAGAGCAAAGTCCAGACAAATGGATTGCAGAGGTTTAACGAATACATATTGACTAAGTAATAAGCTATATAATTTTTTTGTCTCTCACACACACACATTCAACATATATATATATATATATATATATATATATATATATATATATATATATATATATATATATATATATATTATATATATATATATATATATATATATATATATGTGTGTATGGATAGATAGATATATAAACATAGGGTACACTTAATATTCCTTTGCAATCCAGTAGTTGAAGCTACTGGGTAGTGTATAACGATAGAAATGCACTAATAGCATATAGTCGTACATACGAAAGAAATGCACAAACAGTATACACTCATACATAAGTCCCCACCTATGCTTCCTATTATGGTATTCAAACCTAGGTCATGTAGAATAGGAGTCCATAGTTTAGCGTCCACACACTAAGCACGTTAAGTTGTGGATTCTTTGGCCCAATTTCTTAAACAGTGTAAACCCAAGATACCATGTTGTTAGTCAGACACACAAATGGATTTCATAAACGCATCTGCCACGGTTCTGTGTATGGTTAAGATCCCGTACGGGATCCAAGCCATACACAAAACCGCGTCAGATGCGTTTATGACATCCATTTGAGTGTGTCTAGCTAAGTAACAATATGGTATCCTGGGCTTACACTATATAAGAAATCGGGCTACTGAACTATGGTTTCAGTCCTGATATCTACGTATGAACTCAAAATATCATGAGGTTAGGCTAGAATAGGTAATACAAAGAAATAAAATGACGATATGATGAAAATACAAATGTCAGAGCTTCCAATAAAAATAGGGAGTGTTGGTATGTAAGAATACTTGTGAAAATACTAAAAAGGCAAGTGGTGAAATAAGTACCCCCCCCTCACAGCTTCAAAGCTTCACCTCAATATTTCGAATATTGGTTAATTTCTCAAAGGCTTTATGACGAAGGGAACAAGTCTCTTCAATGGGTATACTCAGCAATACGTGGTAGATGAAGAAGAAGGAAGAGGAGGGAGTACAAGAGGTAATCTGATGCCCTGGGCGCTCCTCCCTTCTCTGCACATCTACAAAAATACCATCAACTTTAGACCCTTGAGGAGGACAAGGAGGCGCTGAAGGAGGAGGAGGAGGAGGAGGAGCAGGAGACAGAAAGGAGGTAGATGAAGATGGATGAAGAATAAGTAGGTGAGGAAGATGACGAAGGAATAAAGGCGAGGACTTGAGGGATACGAGGAATAAAAGAGGAAGCGCGGCCATTGCTATGAGATAATATGGCGATTAAAATGAGGTGCATGAAGAGTCAGAGGACATTACTACTACTACTACTACTACTACTACTACTACTACTACTACTACTAATAATAATAATAATAATAATAATAATAATAATAATAATAATAATAATAAGAAGAAGAAGAAGAAGAAGAAGAAAAGAATAAAAATAATAATACGAGGTTCACACAATACATAATTACTTTGATTATAAGTCTAACTTACTCTTGAGAGAGAGAGAGAGAGAGAGAGAGAGAGAGAGAGAGAGAGAGAGAGAGAGAGAGAGAGAGAGTACCTGAATTTATTACAAATGAAATTTAATCCAGGTGGGGGGGGGAGAAACCCTTTCTCCCATATGTGTACAGAGCAGACGGCCCCATCACTGTCAGCTGTGGTAAAAACATCGCAAATTTACGGCAAGGTCTATGTGTTGTCCCCTGTTTTCACATTCATACTGTAACTTGCTGCTAATGCTGATCTCTGCTCTGCAGCTAAAATAAGAGATTTGGCAGCAGATAGGATCAGTTTAGCAGATAGCAGCTGCTTTAGGTACTCGTATAGCTAATGTGTTGCTATTTTTAATGAAGCGATAACCATCGTACAAAATGGAAATAAATGTTTGTTTGTTTGTTTGTTTGTTTTGTCTGTAGCTAAATGGTGATGCTGGGTGTCGTTTCCAAGCCAGAATAAGTTGGTAATGTTTTGTTCTAATACGATAACGGCTGTACATCATAAAGCTAATATATTGAGCTGTTTTCACTAATCCAGCGTACTATACATAGTTGGTGAAGTTGAGTGTTATTATGTTGCTTATGCAAAATGCCTAACTGCTGTTATATGATTTTCTCTACATTATTAGTGTTCCTTAAGCTAAATGTGAGTGCTAAAACACCAAGTGACAAGCTGTTTCAGTGCTAAGTACAATAATTACATTCTGTAATATTTTGACCAGTTCTGTATTGAAATTTGCAGCTGTTATAGCAGCAGCCTTATATCCTATGTTGAGAAAGAACAATTCCAATTATTGATGTTTTTAGGTAATACTACTACCTTATTATTAGTACTGCCTACATAAAAAGACTGCTACTCTTCTACAAAAGTAAAGTATAAAGATTTAAAGGATCCAAAATATTTTTCAAATATATAAATATGGCCTCATAAAAAGACTATAATAAAAAAAAGAGGGGTGTAAAGAGTTAAAGTATTAAATAAAGAGGGGGAAATATCATACAGAAAAAAAAAATCGGTCTCAGGACTCTTTACAGAAAGCGAGGGGAGAGTAGATATTAAAAAAAAAAGGTACAGTGAAAATAGCATATAAATGTACGATATTTGTCTCAAACTAGTCTTCAACAGGTCAGGAGAAAATATAGATAAGAAGGTAAATATCACCAAGTATAAAGGGTAATATAACATACAAGCTAATAATGTCTTGCTAGTGGCAATTAGGCGTAATGAAATAACAATACCAAACAAATAGGGCAAAATGTATGAAAGAGCAATGATGCCTGCTCACCAGAGTATACAAACCCAAGGGGAAAGTATATATAATGATCTTATATAAAAAAAAAATAGGGGGAAATACCCTCTAAATTTATGATGATGATTCGGTTTTACGTCTCGAACTCCCTTTTCTACTAAGGGCTAGGACGGATGCCTTCTTGCGAAGGACTTGTTTTGGCATGAGTAATCGTTACCCTGATTGTATGCCCTTACTAACCTCAGTCAATTAATGATGATACCATCACCCAATTATAGAAAGTGAGAGGAAATACCGTATAAAAGTGAAACTGTCTTAGACCAGTTTTTATAAAGCGATGGGAAAGTATATATAGGAAGGCAAAAATACCAAACAAAAGTGAGAGACGCCATGCCAAAGAATGACATTTGCCTTAAACCAGACTACAGGTTAGCAAAGGCATGCACTCAGCGTAAGGATTACATCTGCCAAAACAAGTCCTTCGCAAGAACGCAACCGTCCTAGCCCTTGGTAGATAAGGGAGTCCGTGACGTAAAACCGGAACCAGAGCGAGGAGGGAACACATGCAATAAGCTAAAGTATCAAGAAAGGGGAAAATGCCATATAAAGAAGAACGATGCTGTGTCAGAGGGGAAGTAGCAAATAAAAGGGGGGAAAAAAGACCGTAAAAAGGTAATGAAAGAAGAGGGGGATTACATCCAAAAATAAAACCAACGGTTACCTCCAAAAATGAATGGGAATAGATGCTTCTGAAAAATGAAAGTAAAGGGTACCTCCGAAGTTGAATAAGATGAATACCTTGAATTGACATAGAAATGCAAAACCATAACAAATATTTTAAGAAATAAAGTTGTTCCTCTGAAACAGAAAGCTATTCAATAAATCATTATAAAAAGCAACGACACCTCCACAAATGAATGCAACAATCCTCCAAATATGAAAAAAACACACACGAGGTGAAGGAAATGCAACATATTTCAACGAAATGGAAGAAACGTATACCTTCAATTAGAGAAAGAAATACCTCCAAAAATACACGGAAAATCAGCTATTCATTACCTAAATAAAAACAACCAGAGGAAATGTATGGTATATTTCGAACATTTTGTGTATCTAAGGCTGAACTGAAAATGACACACTAAATGTGTGCACGCGCGTGAGTTTGCCTTTACCGTACTAAAGCATTCCCCAGGTCCATCAGAGAACGACACCTTAAACTCCAAGAGTATATAACTGTCAACAAACTTGGGAAAGCTCAAGGGAATGCCAGCTTATATTGAGAGAGAGAGAGAGAGAGAGAGAGAGAGAGAGAGAGAGAGAGAGAGAGAGAGAGAGAGAGAGAGAGAGAGAGAGAGAGAGAGAGAGAGAGAGAGAGAGAGGAGAGAGAGAGAGAGAGAGAGAGAGAGAGTAATAATAATAATAATAATAATAATAAGACTTTATTTCCAACGTACATTGGGTATTCAAATATGGGTGTACTATTAAAATTTACAAGTAAAATCTTCCTTTAAGAGTAACTTCTTAAGATTATATTTAAAAGTATACACTGAACCATCATTTTTTAGTTCTCTGGGAAGCTGATTATATAAATGAGGTCCACGAATGTTTATATCTCTTGAGCCAATATCAGTTTTAGACCTTTGTACTAATAAATCTTCCCCTTGACGGGTAGTTAACCCGGTAACTGAGCTTACTGTAGAAAAATTATACAAGCAATCAGGAAGATTGTTTCTTAGTATATTAAAAACAAAGGTACATATATCAAAAACATATTTATCTCTAATCTTTATCCATTCTAGATCTTTTAAAACAGGAGAGATGTGCTCGTATTTTCTTACATTGCCAACAGCCACTCGTGCTGCAAAGTTTTGTAACTTTTGTATTCTTTGTAATTGAGTCTTATTTGTACATCCCCAAACTTTGAGACAGTAATTAATTAAACTCATAGCTAAGGACTGGACAATTATTATACGAGTTGATGTTTCAATTGAGTCTTTTACCCTATTTAGATATATTAGAGTACCCATTACTTTTTTATAAATTTCATCTATATGCATTTCAAAATTCATGTAACGGTCGAAAGATCTTGGGTGCGAATCCTAAGCGCGAAAGAGACTTGGACAGGTTTCTCTGGACCCAGCTGTCTCTGTTCCCCTGGCACTATTTATAAGTACCTGGCATTTAGTAGTTCGAGTGAGTCTCAGTTCAGGGATGGCACTGCTTCAATATCGAGTACAAACGTCAAGCAAACTTGGTAAACAAATATCCCATGGAATCTCTACTCTTTTACTGGCAACAAAACTTTGGGAACCACATAAAAATAACAAATATAATTGAATAAAAACTAAAGCAGGACAGTCTCCTTAATCAAACCTAGGTTTTTATTTAAAAAATGTTGAGCGTAACCAAGATGAGGGATTAAAGCGGCGAGGTCCTCCCTCTATAATATATTTAGACCATATTGCTCTATTTGTAAACAGAAATGCACAATCTGCGGAGTGCCACATTCACAGTAAACACCAGACGAGAGAGAGAGAGAGAGAGAGAGAGAGAGAGAGAGAGAGAGAGAGAGAGAGAGAGAGAGAGAGAGAGAGAGAGAGAGAGAGGAGAGAGAGAGAGATAATTTACGATGTCTAAAGGTGCTTTCGAGTAACCCAAGTGCTTAAAATTCTCCCGGAGGGGCTTAAGGGCGTCGGCATCACCCCCACCAGACAGATATACGAGACGGTGGAGATTGACAGAGGGGTCTGGGATGCCTCCAAGAGAAGGGAAGGCAGATGAAGCTTGTGGTTACTGAGAATGTGCCTTGGGATTTACGATAAAAGTCCCAGGCTGAGTACAGTGAAGTACAACCCAGCATTCAAAGAACATTCCAAGGAATGTGGTTTAGCAGGGGGCCATATTTAGCTCTTTTCCTCCACTTTCGAATTTAGTAATATAAGGTTTAACGTGGGTCACATATATGTTTTTCCACTATTTTCCAGGAATGGGTTTAGTTGAGTCATATTCAACTTCCCTTCATTTTCGCCTTTATTATAAGACTTAGAATGGGTCATGCGTAGCTTCCCCCTACGACCTATTTTCGTCTTCAGTATACGGTATAGTACATGGATATAAAATTTAGCAAGGCCCAATATAGTTTTTCCTCCATACTTTATTCTTAACTGTTACAAAGGAATAAACATCCTTATAAATATCATTTAGAATTTATTCACACTGAGCTGGAAGATGGATCATTATTTAATAACTTTTTAATCAGTGATATACCAGATCCTGACAGATAGCAGATCATAAATAAAAATAAACAATTATTCCAAATATCGAAAAAAACTTTCATTAATTTGAAGGAGAGCGAGAGAGAGAGAGAGAGAGAGAGAGAGTATTATTTTTTATTTTATTAATTTATTGCGCCAAGGCGTCAGACATTACATGAGTTCATACAATAATGCTTCAAATGGATATAAAATCAAGAATTGAACATGGTTTACAGGGAGGTGTACATATTGATAAAAGAGAGAGAGAGAGAGAGAGAGAGAGAGAGAGAGAGAGAGAGGAGAGAGAGAGAGAGAGAGAGAGAGAGAGAGTCCAAAACTGTCATCCCACCCGTTTTCAATCTGTAAAAAATACTTTTCCTAGAAAATTATGAGCTTTAAAAGACTCGATGAGGAGAAGAAGAAGAGTGATGAATATGAACGAGGGGAACTGACAGACGAAAAGAGGGAAAATTCGACAGAGTAAGGAAAAGTATGCTACAAGACATACAGGGTATGCTAAATATAAATATGGCAGGAAATAAAAAGGGCGTTGCTAAGGGCAGAGTCAAAGGGGGGAAATATAGACAACATTTCGACTGCTTCTAAGGTGTATATTAAGGAGTTGCCTTGTTCAGAATACACTGGAGTGTGTATATTACACAATGTATATAGCTGTGTGCGTGTGTCTGTATGAGCATAATAGAACGTATGTGTACATTGGTACATTAAATATAAATACGCATATTTTTTCTTTACCATGCATATACGTCTTGTGTAATTGTGTATATCAAAATGCAAGAGGATTGCTTTAACAAATGAGTGAGTGCTTGAAAATATATACCTAGCGAGCGAGAGGAAAATAAAGATTTCTAAGAGAATATACAAAATGCTGAGGACACAAGGGGATAGTATCTACAGGTAGGCCTACAAATTAGGTTTGAGGGGAAATGGGAGGAGGGAAACTAAAACAAAACAGCTGGAGCAGAGACTCCAGCAACATGGTCGCTATTTATAATGCTCTCTCTCTCTCTCTCTCTCTCTCTCTCTCTCTCTCTCTCTCTCTCTCTCTCTCTCTCTCTCTCTCTCTCTCTCTCTCAAGATATGCTACCAAAAATAAAGGTGAAAATATATTATTATCTACCTTGGCTGTTTCCCCCTTTAATTGGGGGGTAGCCGACATCAAAAAAGGAAAACAAATAGAGAGATTACTTTGCTCTATGGGCAATGACGAGGGAGCTAGCGACCGTTCAGATGGCACTGCTGGAGTGCCACAGCCCATCCTCCCGGCTCTTCCACAACCTGTGTCGCTTCACAACTGCCAACTCCTCCTACTGCCCGCACCACAGGGCTACCTCTGTAAGATGCAGCCCCGTGGTAACAGCAGATGATAATAATATCCCAAAAATGTTTCATGGCTTTTTCAAACACATACACACAATATATATGAAAAGCCCATTAAATAAAACAACGAAATATATACATAAAAAGTACTTATTAATTTCGTGACCTTAACTGGCCACCTTTTCAAATTACAATTGAGCAGGTGACCAGTTAAGATCACGAAATTAATAAGCATCTTTTATATATATTTTTTCGTTGTTTTATTTAATGGGCTTTTCCTGCCATATATATATATATATATATATATATATATATATATATATATATATATATATATATATATATATATATATATATATATATACGATGCTATTTCACGAGACACATGAATTTGTAAATGTGAATGGATATGACTACGTAAGGAAATTGAAAGAATTTTTGAGATCCTTAGTACTTTCAAGTGTATTACTTGAAAGTATATATATATATATATATATATATATATATATATATATATATATATATATATATATATATATATATATATATATATATATTCCACTGATTCTTAGCGGGTATTCATAGTCATTCATTACAAGAAGATACTCACAAAATCCCCTGAGGTTGTAACTGCAGATGTCAAATTAACACATTTTTTTGGTCTTTTCAGATCATACATCCTCTCCGTCGACAACGTCTTAAGCGGGGTTTACACGGTCAAACTGTTCGTCGAACGCGGTTCGACAGACAAGTGTTTGAAGTGATGTTCGAACGTGTGAACGGGGTATTTGGTTGTCGAACACAGAACGTGTTCGACAACCAAATACCCCGTTCACACGTTCGAACATCACTTCAAACACTTGTCTGTCGAACCGCGTTCGACGAACCGTTTGACCGTGTAAACCCCCCTTTACTCTTGGCTAGGATGCTGATCCAATTTCTTCATTTTTTCTCTCCTCTTTAAACTGAAATACAGCACTGCTGTTCTCAAAATAACCCAGCAACTGCCACCTGCTAATCTTTTATTTCTTTGGCAAAAATCATCTTTCAATTACCTAGAATATTCCTTTTATATTCCACTATATCCTCATATAACAAAATGATCCTATCCCACTGCTCCTGTGTCTCCCCCTCGAAATATTCGTGTTTATATCAGTCTTAAAGTCTTTTACTGTCCTACCAAAATCATCTCCCGGTAAAATTGTTCTTACCCATCTCCGTATTTCCTCCCCACCAATATATTTATTCAAATACCAACTCCATATCGTCTCATTTCAGGAAAAATCATCTTCCTAGTATCTTAAATATCCACTATCCAATGAACTTTACTCTTCTAGCCATTTTACTACTTCTATCTCAAGACCCTTAGAAGAAATTCAAAGCAAAGCCATGAGGATTATTCTTGGGTATGTAACGAGCACCAGAATGATCAATATGTAACATGAAATAAACCTCCCATCTCAGATACAACATATCACACAGTCAGCAGGGAAATTTGGTGTTAAATTACGAAAGCAGTTCAGTCACATCCATGTAATGCTGGTCCTTTGCAAGGGAAGCAGTCAGCGCCAACAATAATTAAATAATAAAAGGTAACATACAGTATAACAGACTAATTCAGCCCGAAATATTTAAGCTTATAACCCATGAGACAAGAAAACATCATGTAACACTATTTACTGAGAACGGTCCTACACAATTAATAAATCCTTGGAAGAGGACTGGTCCAGAAATTCTCTTTCCAGTATTATCATCTGGTCCAAATGGCATTCCAATTATTACAAAAAACATCAAAGGTTAGAAGAAATTGAAATCTTTAATTAAAATAGTTTTCCAAATATCAAGGAAACAGTGCACTTATACTGATGAGTCTCACATGAGCAATACAGGAGGGGCTTTGTGAAGCATTATAGTTTATGAAAGTTTTGAAGGGCAGCAAATATTTGACAAAGCAGTGAGTAGGCCTATGCCTATGTGGTCATCATCACGGAGTGTGAAATTGTTGAGCTTAAACATGCTATTGAACATGTTCTCAGTACTAGGAAAAATGCTGTCATATTCTGTAACTCGCAGAGTGCTCTTGTCATTGAGATACTCAAAAAGCTCCTACATAACTCACATGACAGCAATTCAGGAGGGTCTTATTGAATGTGCAAAATTTAACATTCAAGTTAAGTTTTCATGGGTATCTTCCCATGTTGGGATTATAAGTAATAAAAATGCTGACAGGTATGCAAAAATGGCAACTGAAAGCATAGTGTCTGAATAAAAAATAACACTGTTTCTGTTCAAAGGAATGGCGTATAATGAGATTTCGGAAGAGCAAGAACTCTCTACACTTTCACAACATGTAAGCAGCAGTTCGATCCAACATAACGAAAACTTTAAAAAGGCTGAGACACAAACTTCAAAAGGCTGAGACACAAATACAGTACAGGCAAAATCCTTACAAGTGACTGTGATAGGGTTGCTGCCAGAATAAGACTTGTCTATTTCATAAGACGGTCTTGTGTATGCATGTAGGGGTTTTACTCTCACTTGTATGTATATGTGAATGTATATATGTACATTATATATACGTATATGTATGTATATATATTGTGTGTATACATGTATATGCGTATAAGTATATATATTGGTGAAGAGGGCCAATAACTCTTTATGATGAAATTATACCACAAAGTCTCTTCTCTCCTCATGAACAAAAATTAAGAGGAAACAGAAAATGAAAAGAATGAAAAGTCTCTATTTCATAAGATGGTGTTTTGTTTGTTCATCTGCGTGTAATGTATATGCATGTATGTATGTGTGTGTACATGCGCATGTATATATACATATCTTTTTCTTCACTTGCATGTGTACTCTCACATGTATGTGTGTAAGTGTATATATATGTATATGTGTATACATGTGCATACGTGTGTGTATGTGAATATATGTGCATGCATATATATCTGTGGAAAGGTCAATAACATTTTGAGTGTCCATGTGTACATGCCCCCATGTACATATTCCCTCCCAGTCCAAAATATTCCTTCATACTGTATGCCAATTAATTATCATCTTCCTACGTCTTTTATCTTTTTCCCATTCCTCTCTCTCTCTTTCATAAGCTCTTCTTTCCGGTTTTCTTCTCCCCTGGCTCAAATTAGTTCCTCATTCCTAAGGCGAGTGAGTTCCTTATAAATAAGGCAAGTCCAACGCCGCCTCCTCTTCTTCAAAAGCAACACCTCCTCCTCCCCCTCCTCCGCTCCCTGGCGAGAGTTGTCAGGCAGTTATGTTTTTCTTATCCTCATATGTTGTTTGTTTGATTCATCACTTTATTTCTGTGTGTGCATATTGTTTTCAAAGATTTGTTTGTTTATCATTCCTAACCCATTGTTGGAACATAGTCGCTGCTTTCATATTTCATTCCACAACATTGAGTTTTTTTAATTAATGAAACTGAGCTTTCATTTTATGTGAATTAATTTTATGCGAAAAGACCAGTTATCTCATACACAAAAGCTTTGCGTTCTCTTTGTGTATTTATTATATTTATTCATCTTCATACAATTCACCATAACTATTATTTATTTCCATTTCTTAATCCACATCTCTACATATCTTAAATCCTTCGCATATCTCCCTCTCTTTATCATTAGTATTCTCTCTTCATCCTTCTGATTTTTTTTCATTCTTTTCTTTATTCTTGAGCCACCGTGCAAAGTCATCGGGCCCTCACCCGCCAGCATTCAGTGACGTCACAAGTTGACCTTGAATTTGCGTTAGCTTTTTCGTACCCCTGAAAGCGCACGAAGAAAAAAAATTACTAAAATATATATACGCCACGGCAAATATATGACATGGACAAGGTAAAAAAAAATATGCGTCAGCATCATTACGCAAGGAGGGATAAATTTACACAGAGCGAGCGTTGCTAACTGCAGCCAGCGCTGAAAGAAAGACGCGACTTTACAGGAGTCTCAGAAGAGGAAAACCAATGAGAATGGAGGTAAACCTGTGGAAAAAATGGCGGGAGATTTTAGGATTCGTCCGCGCACATATGGCTTAATGGGAGAGAAAGAGAAGACGTTGGGGAATTGCGTATAAAACCGCGAATAGTGGAATGCCTCTTCATACACAAGCTTACAGAATATTAAACAGCAAATAGGAGAGTGGGAATGCCGGTCCTAACTCTCCTATTATATCCACGAGACCCTAAGGCCCATGGGGGTAGGAATCTTTCCTTACCCACCTCTTGTACACAACTATCCCCATTGTTTTGATAATATTCTCTCTCTCTCTCTCTCTCTCTCTCTCTCTCTCTCTCTCTCTCTCTCTCTCTCTCTCTCTCTCACTGAGAGCAAATGTATGATGACTCAGTCAAGTGGAACCAGTTCAATAACAGTTCAAGTTTCAAAAATAACTTTTCGGCCCAGACTATTTATTGTGACTTCTTTATTTTTTATGTTATGGGGGAAATGTAGAAGTGTTCTCATTCCAAAGGACACAAACGAGGTAATGCTTAGCCCAAAATAAGAGTAAAAAAATACATCTTTCTATAATACCATCGAAGTTCTATAATGTATGAGTGATAACTGTTGAAAACATTTAATGAGCTAACGAACATCAAACAATAATCTTGAAGGGGAAGGCCTTGCCGATGTATTCCTTCCTCAAGCAGGGGAGAAAATTCATCAGGTACTCTCTCTCTCTCTCTCTCTCTCTCTCTCTCTCTCTCTCAAGTCCTACTTCGATGTTTCTTCTCGACCTCATGAAACCGCAAACAATCTTTCGCGTCTAACCGTTTTTGAGTTAGGTTGCCAGTCAAAAACAGTACATAAAATCAAAGTATTGAAAATGTTAAGTAATACTCTAACATTAAAAAGATACATACAGTCTAGGGTAAATTTAGTCATTTTAAGATACTTTTCCAGCTCGTTATTATGGATATAAAACCATAAAAATTGGTACAAGGAAAAAACGGTCGACCCACTGACGGTTTAAGGGCAACAAAAAGTTTTCCCTCCCACATAACCAGAAACGAGGAGTAAAACTGGTCTCTCTCTCTCTCTCTCTCTCTCTCTCTCTCTCTCTCTCTCTCTCTCTCTCTCTAATACATGCACAACAATTTTACGTTGGCGTTCTTAGGTACTCGTGGCAACGAACAGTTAACGGAAAAGAGCAACTGTGGTGTTGGAAAATAGGATGAAGGGTATGGTTGACAGAAGTAAACGAACAGATAACTGAAAAGATGAGTATTATTATTTCAAGACACGTTTTATTTAATTTTTAGTTTTATTATGCCAGTAGCAATACATGGGGACATGTGTACTTAGGCACTCCCTCTTCTATGGAAATCCAGAATAATGCAGCAAAGATGGACACATACCAATTCTCGCGTTGGAATTCAATATATTTGTTGCACTAACTGACAAGAATCTATATAAATAATAATAATAATAATAATAATAATAATAATAATAATAATAATACGAACAGGCTATATACATCTAAATATTAATTCCGGGTGTTATTAAACTTTAAAAAAATCCAAATTCATCTGTCACATCTCTCAGTTCTGATATTTTTCAGTAGAGTTCTATTCATTCATTAATTTATTTATATTAGATATTATCTAAGTAAGAAGAGAGAGAGAGAGAGAGAGAGAGAGAGAGAGAGAGAGAGAGAGAGAGAGAGAGAGAGAGAGAGAGAGAGAGAGAGAGCTTACATGTAAGGAAAGCTCAGTGTCATCACCGACAGGAAGCGCATGACGGCAGAAAAGATGGCAGTCTTGTTTGTACACACACAAAAAAAAGAGGGAAATATCTGAATCAATGGATATAGAAAAAAAGGGACGAAAATGCCAGGATATTTACAACTAAATAAACGATGGTTAAAAATGGTAATGTTTTGTAGCTCAGCATGTAACTTTGCATTGTGCAAACGATCATTAATAATGGATTATAAACCAAAATCACTATTATTATTGTTACTATAATTATTATTACAGTACTGAGGAGAAATGTAGCCCGAAACTCCACTCTGCACTCGGTGAATATAAGTATTTCGAGTAAATATTCTGGTGTATTCGTTACACATCTGTTACTAACTTACATCTGACAAGTCACAAACCTCCCCATCTCTGTATATAAGACTCATATGTTAATGTGTTTATTTGTTTATTATTGCCTATATAGCATGGGATTTGAAATAAAAGCGAAAACGAAGACACAAGAGGTTGGGCAGAAGCTGAAAAAAAAAAATCAGAAAGAATGCATTTGTTCCCTAACACAGCAGTTAGTTGTGAGGTTTGCTTCTCCTTTTAGATCTTCATTGGTGTAGTTGGTAGCGCCTTGGTACATTAATCATGTGTCATAGGTTTGGATCCCGGCCAGCGGCAAAATACGTTTCATATATATATATATATATATATATATATATATATATATATATATATATATATATATATATATATATATATATATATATATATATATATATATATATATATATATATATATATATATATATATGTTGGCTACTACACTCTTTTATATGTCTAAAAACGTCCGAATGCAGAACACACGAAATGTAACGTACAACTCGTTTTCGCCAGAGCTATTAGGGTACAAGAAGGAGGGAGAAGTGAAGTACTCGTATCATAGCTCCTGTTAACTAAGAAGGTTTAGCGAGTACACCCTCAATATGTTGGGGCTGTTATATGACATACGGAAAAAATTGCTCAAGAGCTTGGGACTCGATAAGGATTTTTTTTTTTTTTACCTACTCAAGTGTTACATAATATACTAAAACAGATTTTTTCCCTCTATAAATACTAGTGCAACTTTTTTTTTTTTTTCAATAACTCAATTTCAACGATCAACAGTTCAGTACTACGCAAATATTTTTTTTATAAGAATTTTGCCTTTTATCACTTAAAGATTAAGTAAGATAATTCCACGAAACAATAAAGAATGTAGAGTGACTGAGTCTGTTTACCTACACATTCTTAGGTAGAAACCCTGGTTAGATCCGATTTTGGTTTTCAATTTTGGCTTAATTCAGTTTGGGGATTTCATCTAGTCTGAATCCTTGCTAGTAACTTTAGGCCGCTTTCGCACTAAAGTGGCACGTCGCACGAGGCTTTAGGCTTCATTTAAAGGGGGAAACAGCCAAGGTAGATATATGAGTGTGACACCGGGACACGCAGAAACTGCCCTCATCAATAAAGTCCCGGGCACGAGAAAATTCCAAGACGAAGGAAAAGAAAAAGGTTAAGGACAAGGCAGTTTTAGTTTTTTTTTTTTTTTAGCTTAGTTTTAGGTTTCGAGAAGTGCCTGAATTCTGGTAATTTCAGTTTTGGGATTTAATATAAACCTTAACCATAACAAGTTCAGTTTTGGATTTTAAATGAGTCTAATTTTGATGGTTCATCGGAGTCTGAACCCTGGATAGTTCAGTTCTGGAATTCATTTGTGATTGAAATTTGGACCCATAATAAATCCAGTTTTGGGGTTTCATTTGAGTTAAGACCCTAAAATCCTGGTTAGTTCAATAATTAGGTTTATCTAAGTCTGAACCCTGGAGCTGAGTATGAGCCCTGGTTTGTTCTGATGCCGAGTTTTATAAGCTGAACCCTTGTTAGTTCAGTTTTCATTTTCATCTGTGCCTGAATCCTGGTAACTAGTTCAGTTTGGGGTTTCCTCAGTTTAAACACCATGAACTTTGGTTAGCAAAATATATGAGTTTCTTGAGAGCGTGAACTCTGGAACCTGGATTACTGAGCCCTTAAACAACGACAATATATTCATTGTCTTCAAGCTAAGAAACTTCTCCGAATGGTTTTATTGAAATTAGTGTTTACATTAAAGATATTATTATAAGAAAACAGTGATAGAGGCATTGCAGTCTATAAAAATTCTCCCATTATATTTAATATGATAATAAAATAATATAACAAACAATTTGTCAATATTCAGCTACGCTTGCGTTGGAGCCTTAGACCTACCACAAGATAAAGCAAGGATGTACGTAGCCTATAAAATATTGAGAGAGAGAGAGAGAGAGAGAGAGAGAGAGAGAGAGAGAGAGAGAGAGAGAGAGAGAGAGAGAGAGAGAGAGAGAGAGAGAGAGGAGAGAGAGAGAGAGAGAGAGAGAGAGAGAGGTAGTAACAGAGAGTGAGAGAGAAGGAACCGAAGTTTCTTCAAAGGCTCTGTCAAGGTCACAGAATTCAAACCCGGCCTACTCCTTCAGTTCTTTGACCCCCCCTCCCTCCAGATCTACCTCTTCCTATTTACAGTCCCCCTTCATCCCTATCCATCTACTCTCTCTCTCTCTTATTTTCAGTTCAGACCCAAAGACCCGGGATGCAAACTCTGAGACTGATAGACTGAAAACTGAATACAAATTGCAACGAAGTCTTCAAAAAGGTAATCAATCCCTGACACAAATGGGTGTAAACCATTCAAAAAAAAAAAAAAAAAAAACCTCTCTCTCTCACCTAGTGTGTGTAAGGCATACCAAAATGTTTTTCGTAAAAAAAAAAATAAATAAACTTACCTCAAGCACATTTGCCTGTATATAAATCAATAAAAGCAGGAATATAAAATATAGAAGTGACAAAGCCTTCTTATTCCTTTAAAGTGTTTTCCAAACCAAATAAGACTACATGAGAACCCGAGATCTACAATTTGTGTACGATTTCGGCTTAGGTACGTTTCAACCCAAAGTTAATTCAGTTCTCAACTGTACGCCTAAAGTCCCAGAACATGTCAGTCAACCTATGGTAGCTTAAGCAAAATTTCACATAATTTCACCCGTGCTGAAGTGTTCTGTTCAAAGTGGGTCCTCATGTGCAATATTCCCCTCCCCTTTCTTACACAAATGCTGTTGGACACCCTGCCTGCCTGCATTTATCAACGGATAAGCTCGTGGAGATACTGTTCCACTACTGATCTACAAATCTATTTGTTTACTATTACACAAGGGACGCCAGTGTTATCCATGAAAAATTAGTTGAACATCAAAAGAACCGAACCTGCTTCGCTAAATAATTGTCCATGCAAAAGCATCATAACGACTACGTTGCAACAAAAAAAATTTGTGGTTAATAATGGATATGTGTGTGTGTGTGTGTGTGTGTGTGTGAGAGAGTGTTCCAGAACAAGAATCAAACCAACATAATAATCCAACATAATAAACCAACATATACTGATAATCCATCGATATACATCAGGAGTTACCGAGAATAACACTGTATTGTAAGTTGTCTGCAAATCGGCGTATGGTACTTGTTATTAACTTCAGGTTATTGTAATTTCTTACTATGAATCTGCTAATTACTTCGATGAGTCTTGGAGCATAAAATTTCTAACATGAAATTTGAAAAGGGAACATACCTTAATTTATCGTAGCACGTTGGCCATGTCACCAGCCGCCCGTTGTGATACTACAACTAAAGGTAGTTTGGACTTAAATAGGACATACCAGGACAGTTCAGTCAAGTCTTCCTTCAGATAAGGTTCTTTTCCCATGCCTACATCTACACCAAATATTCCGGGGTATTCGTCGAACATCTCTTATTATCCCTTCACATCTGACAAGACAAAACACTCCCTATCTGTTTCTCTTTGGTGCCCTGGGCCGAGAAGATAAATTTTCTTTGCCCACCCATGTGTCAAACTCATAAGTAAAAGATCATATTCAGGTAAGAGATAGTTATACGATCATTTTTAACTCATATGGTAATATATATATATATATATATATATATATATATATATATATATATATATATATATATATATATATATATATATATATATATATATGTGTGTGTGTGTGTGTGTGTGTGTGTGTGTGTGTGTGTGTGTGTGTGTGTGTGTGTGTGTGTGTGTGTGTGTGTGTGTGTGTGTCTTATAGCATCCTTCCCTTCTCAAAGGCATTCTATTATGTGCATCCCTTCTCTATTTTGAAGATTCAGACCTCATCCTTTTGTCTGCCAGCAATGACAACTTATCACCTTATCGTAAATGAATTCAGATGGCAAGATAAAGCGCTATCTCTTCTTTCATTTTCTTTTTCTATTAGAGGAGGTTTTATCAGACAAAAGGCATATATGTATATACACACACTACCAAAGGAAGTGTTTCTATGATAAAAACGTGTTTCTTTGTCTTCTGATAACTCCTTGTGTGTTTGTGTGCATTTTTTTTTTCACTGTTGCTCTATCAGTTGAAAAGGAAATCTGTTTATTTGTCTAACTGCTTCTATTTGGTTATTATTATTGTTGAAGATCATATTGTTGTTGTTGAATAAGTTATGCTTCATACAAGATAAATACTTTTTCCATACATTTGGTTTATTTATTCCGTGGCCAGTAATAGTCACAGGAAAAAAGTCACAATTTTGACTAGGAAAAAGCTACAGTTAGAAAAGTTACACGTTAAGTTAGATTAGGTTAGACTTTTATTCCCATGAATTTTTACCTGGATTCATATATATACACACACACACACGTCTTCATTATTCAACTATAATAGGATAACTGGTTATATGATCGTCAGTGCGATAATCTCACAATTATTCATTTATAAAATAATATATACATTTTGTAGTTACTGGCCTTCATATAGGAAATAATTACTACAGTCCCTATTTACTATATCAATTCCATATTTATCAGTTTTGTCAGTAACTGTAATCATACACAATAAAAAAAGTCATACTGTCTTTGTGCCTAGTACTCAATGATTAGGGTAAGTCGTGTTTAGAAAATACTGATGTTTCTAATCTATAAATACTTCTCTTCAGCAATATAGTTAAAAGATTATTTTCAAAATAGAAAAGGAAAAGTAATAACAGGTTTTGAACGTCATTAGTCTGAAAGTAATTGTTTAAATGCGATTGGTCTTAATGTGAGTGGTCTAATCAATGTGCTTAGTCTCAATGAGATTAGCCTTAATGTGATCGCAATGTGTTTAAATCTCAGCGTGATTAGCCTTAATGTGTTTAATTTTTACATATTTTTTTTGAATGTGATTAACATCATTGTGAAACATAGTTACATAGCTTGAAGAGAACTGCAGGAAGGGCAATTCTTACCCTTATCGAACCTTTTGAGTGTGAAGATACCATTCCACTGCCATTGCACACATAATGGTATACTCACTAAAAACCTGCTGTGATAACAGGGACTACCACTTCGGAAGTTTATATTGGAGAGAGAGAGAGAGAGAGAGAGAGAGAGAGAGAGAGAGAGAGAGAGAGAGAGAGAGAGAGAGAGAGAGAGAGAGAGAGAGAGAGAGAGAGAGAGAGAGAGAGATCATACAATATCTCTCTTATATATTGCACTCAAAGACACTTGCATATTATCATAGAATACAAACTAATAAAAAAATAGATTGAAACAAAGAGGAAGATACAATTTCAACAACAACTTATAAAGTTTACGAATTTTAAGCGGTCAACCAAGTGCATTTTATATTGGAAGATTGTATATAAATAATAATAATAATAATAATAATAATAATAATAATAAAAATAATAATAATAATAATAATAATTATTATTATTATTATTTTGTTATGTCATATGGTGAACTTCCAATTCTCAGATTATCATAATTATTATAATTACTATTATTATATTATTATCATTATTATTATTATAATTATTATTATTATTATTATTATTATTATTATTATTATTATTATTACTTTAAGCATGAAAAAATACAAGTGGGTGCCAAACAGCTCTCTGTGTGCATATAACACGCTAATATGCACAAAGTATAATCAGAGTAGCATCAAAGATCTCACCATGAGGTAAGCCTACCCCGGAGATCAAATTCTATGGTATAAAGAATACCCAAAAGCAACTGATGTTTTTTGGGGGTACCTGTGTATGTATGGTTGGAATCATAACCTGGTAAGGCAAAGCAATACAGTAGACGGATGTTGACGTCTACCTTAAGTTGCAAGGCAAAGGGTCACTGGAACGCCTTAGTTGAGGGTCAAAAGGCCAAGAATGGGGTCATGACCTCTCATGAGGGGCTAAGATTGGGTTTATTTATTACTTGAAGAGGTATAGGTGATGGTGGTAGGGGAAAGAGGAGGAAGGAGTGGGAGGAAGATGCGGATAACAAGGAAGAAAAAAAGAAGACACAGACCGGGGAAGAAGGAGGAAGAGCAAGATGAAGAAGTGGATATAGAGAGGAAAAAGAGCAGGGACTTGTACTGCATATGCGAAAAGAACTCTGATACATAGTGGATGACAAGATCCAGAGTGAGAAGTACTGGATAAGGAGTGGGTAGAACAAGAAGTAGCGATCACGAGAAGTAGTTGATAAAGGGAAAAGTAAAGACAGAAAAACATAAGGAAAATGCTTGAGGCGATATTCACCAAAATGTATGGAGAGATTTGAATAAAACAGGAGTTTTTTTTTCAACAGTGTTCTATGCCCGCTAGTAAGGTCCACAGACTGTTCAAAGGGGAAAAAAATAGTGAATATCTTTATCATTTTGCATATCAGGAACTGTCTGAGAACAACCTTACAAATTTTGAAAATTTATAATCATTAAAAAAAAAATTCTTATATCAAATAGGGGCACTCAACGCTAATAATAACAAACAAAATAAATGGGAAGAAGAAGAAGAAGAAGAAGAAGAAGAAGAAGAAGAAGAAGAAGAAGGATTAATAAAATAATAAGAAAAAGGAGGAGAAGAACAGAAAGAAGAATATAAAACTTAGGCAGAGGAGAAAGAGGAAGAGGAGGAGGAGGCAATGAATAAGAAGGAAGATACACACAGTGGGTGGGATGTTACAGAGAACTCCACTGTCTTCTTTAAGCATTGCACACACGGGAGGATCAGATGATATTTCAGAAACAGTGGGGATGATTTACTATACAGTGAGAGAGAGAGAGAGAGAGAGAGAGAGAGAGAGAGAGAGAGAGAGAGAGAGAGAGAGAGAGAGAGAGAGAGAGAGAGAGAGATTTCTGTATGTGATGTGAATATCATTAGCATTAAATAATGAATAGATTTACATTTGCTCCAGTGTTAAATTCTTTTCTCTGAAGAAGGTTTCCAACCTTCTCTGACCCACAATTTTACGATGAAGACAAAATTACATGGCTACCAAGGTTTATGATATTTTCCACTTAATTTCAAAATTTCCAATCTGATATATATATATATATATATATATATATATATATATATATATATATATATATATATATATATATATATATATATATATATATATATATACTCGAAATAAATTATTTTCCTATTATCTATCCAGTAAGTTTAATCGTTACAATAGAATGACAACATACGACAGATATATCTATTAAGCACAGTTAAAACTGAATGTAGTGAGTGATAACATAATAATAATAATAATAATAATAATAATAATAATAGTAATAATAATAATAATAATAATAATAATAATAATAATAATAATCTATCTATAATCCAATTTTCCCCTTATAAGGGGAGTAGCTGAGTCAAGGCAATATATTTTGACTTTCTGAAAAGAGAAAATACAGAGAAGGAGATTCCCAGTCCCCTTGTCCCGCCCAATTTAGTAGACTCTTACGACACGCAGGGGAACACGGAGGAAGTATTCTAGCCCCCTCCCTCAGGGGGGAAATAATAACAATAATAATAATAATGATAATAATAATAACAATCATCATCATCATCATAGACGACCGCACGCTACTTAATACATAAACCAACGACCAAAGCCCTATAAGAAGGCTTAATATATATATATATATATATATATATATATATATATATATATATATATATATATATATATATATATATATATATATATATATATATATATATATATATAATCGTAAAAGGGAAAACATTTTCTTCTAGGAGAAAACAAAATATAATGAAATATAAGGACAATAAATAAACAAATGATCATAAATATATATTTCTATTGGAATACGGGTTGAATCAATAAAAACAAAATCGAATAACGTACACGCTGGCGAAGAGAGATACCTTGGTAAGAAACTGTTAATTTATGTCACTTACTTATCCTAATGAGCCCATAATTACAGTTACATATTACCGTAAGATTTTAACAATTATGTACTTTATCTCTTACTATATAATGAAGTAAGTACTCGATATCTTTGTATTTTAGTTATTGAATATACAAAATTATGTTTCATCGCAAACATACGATATTATGTACGTAAGCATCACGCATAATAAAAATATCAATGAGAAGAAACTTGAGTTACATGCGGGAAATGCAATGGTTTTCAACTCTTAATTTTCATGGAAAAATGCGTAAATATTTAGCAAAAGAAAAATTACGCAATGTTTTACACTTCATTACAAATACAATTACAATTACGCTCCTCATTGTTGTTCTAGAGCTTCATAATCTGCAATTCCTTGCATAAGAGTTAGGCTCTATGGCTCCCAGTAGTCTCAAGGCTCTACCTATTAGTTTAGGAACAATTTTTACGGACGGGGATATGTTTCAGACATCAACCCATTCACATTTATCCGGGCTTGGGACCGGTACCTGATCAAGATGGCTTGTTCCCCGTGAGGTTCTATTATAATTATGGCTACTCATTACGCTAACTGCAAATCATTGAAGATAATACATAAAATTAGCTGATTATCACGTTTGCAATTGTTTGGTATAATAATTGTTCAAAAATTACCTATGGCTAAATATATTGACTATGCCTAAAGAAGAATATAATTAATGGCAACTATTCTAATGTAAATTTGGTAGATGAGATGTGAAATTTTAATAATTTGGCTTCGCCTCTGAACTTTTCTATTTCGAAAATTGGTGGCCGTTCACTCGTACAAAGCGTGATTAAACTGTGAACTATTTTTTAACTATTTGGCAGAAAAAAATATTTTATAACAATTTTGGTATCACGTGAAAACTTAAAAAGCTTTGGTAAATGTATGTGAAATTCTTTGCATAAAAATATCATATATGAGATGTGAGCTCACAAAATGCCCTGGAATAGTAATGTAAATTTTTTTTTTTTTTTGGGGGGGTGATTAGAAGCTGTTTTCAAAGAAAGCAATTGGAAGCAATAGCAAAATTCACATTTGAGAACTCAAGTTCATCTCACACTCACAGATGTGAACGTGCCTTGGAGAAAATGTGAACCTACTTACAAAAAAGTTTTCTGTAATTGTATTATGCTTACTGCTACTAGCTTTACTTGAGCATTCAGGACTGGATGTAAACTTAGTATGATAAATCGTATTTTAAAAGAATTCGAAATTCCTAGAATGTAACCACACTTGGTAAAGAAAAGAAAGTGACTCCGAGAGAGAGAGAGAGAGAGAGAGAGAGAGGAGAGAGAGAGAGAGAGAGAGAGAGAGAGAGAGAGAGAGAGAGAGAGAGAGAGAGAGAGAGAGAGAGAGAGCAAATACCCCAATAGTGAAGGCAATCTTTGCACACTGATGCTATACATAGACATAGGAAGCCATGACAAGGTAATTAGATAGACAAAGTAAAATTTGAAGACAAATAATTAAATATATTCCAAAAGAAAACGTAAAGTTCAATAAACTGAAGATAAAACTTAATTCGAGAACAGAACTTTATTTCCATAAAGAATAAAAAAAAAAAATACACAGTCACGCAATACAATGTATAGTAAAAGTAGCCAAGATTGCGATATCCCGACTGGACGTAAACTTAACTTGAGAAGTGAACGAGACTGCTGAGATTATGATGCCACCATTATGTAACCTAAATGAAAATATACAAGTCAAGATGTTTAATGCAATATATATTTGAAGAAGATAACTTGATTTTCACGGCGAATTGAAAAAAAAACTGATCCATCCACAGAGGTAAAGACAATCTTCAAGCAATGATATGACGCCTACTAATGGAAAATAAATGTTTGTTTGTTTGTTTGCTAGTTATGATCATGTATTCCGGACAGTGCGAACGTTTTGTTCGAGAACTTTATTGTTAAAGAGAATCAGAAAACACGATTTTTATATATCTCAAAAGAAAACGTACACTAGATGGATTCGGTTTTACGTCACGAACTCCCTTTTCTACTAAGGGCTAGGACGGTCACTAAATTAAAACCTAAATTGAAAGGGGAAATGAACTTCCAATGAATTTGTGAAAGGAGGCCTAAAATATATCAGATGTAAATGTTAACGTCATGTTAATGTATTATGTATACTTAGGATACATTTGAGCATTCTAGACTGTACATTAATTCTTTTGAAAAGAGAATTTAAATGAAGGCAATTTACTGTATCCCAGATGAAAAAGTACAGTTCAAGGAATGATACCACAAGTATTAAATGAGGCTTTCATAAAACACTCCAGACTGAGTACAAAACTTTATCAGAGAAACTTGATTTTCAGAGAAAACATGAAATAATTTAACTTCTCAAAAACCTTAGAAGTTAAATTTTATGCAATTGGAGTGTTTACTATATGTACTGAACGATTACACACCTTAAACTTGTACGTTGAATTATTATATGAGAACGTGATTGCTAGAGTGAACGTAAAGAAAATTAATTCAATCTATTCCAAAAAGAAAGCGCACAATCATGGAATGTGTATGAGTATGTATACCATAAGATGGTTTTCATGAAGTACTCATGATTGAACGTCAGACAACGTACGAGAAGACAACGTGATTTCCCAGGGAAAAAAATATATAAATATATAAATAAATAAAATTGCCCCACAAGAGAATGTAAGCTTCGTGTAATAATGTCCTACAAAAAAATTCTGAATACTCACACTGCTGAGTGATTACTTCGTATGCTAAGTTCTTTAATATTCTATAGAATATGTCAAAACTATCAAAATATATCACAAAAATACAATTGTGAATTTTATCCAGATATCAATAATGCCATCAGTTTCATAGTGAAAATTCTCATCTGTACGTAACTTCCAATGTGACAGTTTATCTTAAAAGAGCATTAGTAGCAGAAAATTGTGAATTAGCATTAAAACTTACAAAGATAATAATAATAATAATTATAATAATAATAATAATAATAATAATAATAATAATAATAATAATAATAAATTAATTTAAAAAATCTATGAGTTTTTTATCTAAACAGAAAAAAAAATTAAATTACAGGATAAAAAAAAAAAATAAGAAATTTATAACTTAGGGATATTTCAGTAACATAATCCTGAGGTTTATAGTTCTCTGGTTTGCAGTAAAATAATTTTCAATAATAATAATAATAATAATAATAATAATAATAATAATATATTACTTTTTGTAAGTTAGTGTTTATTAGTGCCACTTTTCTGAGCGTTTCTTGATTTCAAATAAACGAAAAATATTTATACTTTCTCCTTGACAATAAGACATAATATGGAAAACCAATAAGGGGACTGGTTTTAGGAAATAAAACAAATCTTTATATTTTAAAACAGTTGAACACAACAAACAGAAATAGCAAGGCTAAAATAAAGAGATAAGATAAAAAAAAACTCACCGAAACACATTTTGGGTAGTGTGTTTTATGACTAGTAAACCTTGGCAAAAATAAAGGATTGCAAAGAAAGTCGAAAAAAAGATCGACTTTCACCTAAAAATATATTTTGTCTTTGTTAACTTGTAAATTTCGTCTCTCGGCCGAATGGCTTCGTAAGGCGAAGAGCGTTTTAGGCCTCTCTCGGAGTCTCTTTTAGTCTTTTCAAAAGCCTATGTTCACCCTATGGGCATAGGGCATTAAGGGGTGGGCACTTTTCTCTTTCGCCCAATCTCTCTAGTCACTGTAACACTCTTTTCTCTCGCCATCCGCTCTTCACTCTTCTTTCATGACTACTTCTAATGCCATTTTTCATTAAACACTTTTTGATATTGCATAAGTTCTTCATTGAGAAAATAATACGTTGCGTTCAACGTAAATACAGTTCTTGAAATGCCCAAATTTTGAGGCGTATAACGCATCCACCCTTCGCCTCCCACAACCGAAGAAGATTGGGGCGTATGAAAATCCTTCTCTTCTGCCTTCGCAACATACAGTAACGCATCGATTGAGCTCAAGTTCAATGCAATTTCACTAAAAACGCATGTTTAGATTAATCAAACTAACCATCACATGACGAGCGTATAATGTCAATATGAGTGACTATAAAAATTAACTGACTATAATCCAAGGCATCTTAGAAAAAGGACAGAAAAACTGAAATGAAATTGAAGTTTCAAAAAATTCCCGCCGACTAGGTAGTTTGGCATGGGGCAGAACGAGAACAGTCTCTCGGAACCCTCATACCCTCACATGGTTCTACCCTACACTGACTGAAGTCATTTCTCTCCTGTTCTCTCTCTCACTCACTCTCTTGCCGCCATCACGGTCCTCCCTCCCTTCCTCCCCGCGCCATGTAAGAGAGGCAGACAGTCACAAAGATAGGTTCCTTCAATAGGAACCCCCACAATTTTTAACCACTAGCGCCACCAAGCGGGCTTACATGATGTAAAGACGAAGTACTATAAAGTCTAAGTAGGCACTACATATGTTGCCAGTCCCATTACTAATATCTCATATCATGGCGCCTAAAATCCTGCTGAACAGAAAGTTAGATTCTCTTTTACACAGAACAAAGTTACGGCATTAAAACAAATAGACGTCCATTGTTACTTTTAAGGAGAGAATGTGTCATATATATTCGCTTTAATTAGTTTCATGAACTCTACAATGTTTACTTCTATTCTAGAATAGAGAACTATAAGCTTTATTCTAATGGGTTTATAGTACCTCACTACCAGTATTTCTATTAATATTTAATAGGGGCAAAAGAAAAACATTGCTTTCACGGGAGAAAACCAGAAGAATCTTTAACTTCTGGCCGCCAGGAGCGCTGCCTTCGCATACACATCCATCAATGACAGCTATCTTATGGCCCATAGCATCTCTCTTGCCCATTCCATCTCTTTCTTTCTCAGTTGAGAACCCGCATCGGTCCTAAGGGCCGTTTTCTTTACCCTAACTTTTTTTTCCTCTCCTTATTCCTTGTGACTCACATATGAGATATGCCAAACAGACAGTCAGTGGCACCAATTACTGCATAACAACTTTATATAATTGGCAATATTCTGAAAAAAATACAAGAAAAGGTATATTTAATAAAAGAAAGAAAACATATTCTTTTGTAGAAAATTTAACAACAAAAAGCAAATTTCGCCAGTTAACAACCCACCCATATCCACAGAGGATAGGAGGGGGGGGTAAAAATCCCCAGGTTGCCAAGCTCTTCCATACCCCCGCCTGCAACGCATTCGTGCGTACGTATGTATAGGTTACATTGTGCGTACGCGCGAAGTTCGTACGTGCGTAGGTGTCCTAACCCGTATTTCTCCGCCAATGCAGCAGTCACTGCAAAAATACTGCATTTGCATCATAATAAAGCTCCCGCATAGAGGGATTCCCGATACACGCTTAATTTACTACTCACTCGCACTTATTATTAGGAAAGGGTATATATATATATATATATATATATATATATATATATATATATATATATATATATATATATATATATATATATATATATATATATATATATATATATATATATATATATATATATATATATATATATATATATATATATATATATATATATTACATCACTACTACTACTACTGCTACTGCTACTACTACTACAACTTATAATAATAATAATAATAATAATAATAATAATAATAATAATAATAATAATAATAAGCTATATCCGCTGAAGCAATTAGGGTGGACATAACTACAACAAAAGAAACGTGAGTTTCAGAAAATTCTGCCCGTCCTCAATTATTTTGTGGCATAAATGAAAATTTAAGAGAAGGAGGGAGGGATTGCCCGTAACCGGATCTCATATCGCATTGGATGGCCATCCACAATTCTACATTACGTAGGGAAGAGAAGTTTTGCTGACACTCTTTTAACTCCATTACCAAAAGATAGAATGACATCCCTTCCAGTCGCCTCCTACGAAGCACAAACGAGGCACAAACGACACAGTGTCTGTGTATGTCTCATCCTGATTAATTTTATATGACTTGGAGACGAGGAACCATGAGTAATGTTCTCGCCTCTTGACTTTCATTTGTTAATATGTTCCTGGTACAGTACATGTATGCGTATATATATTATAAATATAATAGTTATATATTTCCACTATATTTATCAACAAATTTGTGATTACATACATACATACATACATATATACATACATACATACATATGCGTGTATGTATATATGTATATATTAGCAGAATGAGATTCATATAATCCTATAATCTAAAATAAAATACACAAGTCATAGCATGTATATCAATCAGAGAATATTAAATTCCGAATATACCACCGGTCAAATAATACTCCTAAATACAAACTAGTTTCATTCAAATTTGTCTGACGGGTTTTGCATTAGCAAAAATCCCACTTGACCCAATGCACATAGCACTTCCTTGTCAGGCCAGAATTTGGGCAAATATAAGTTGCCGATCATAAATATGGGCAAAATGTCAGTGTGCGATGTATATCTACCTCCCTGAGGGCAGGGGGCATAAATATAATTTCCGTGTTCCCCTGCGTGCCGTAAAAGTCAAATAAAATAGGAGTAGCTAGGGGACTGGCAGCCCTCTCCTCTGTATATTCTTACCACGGATAATCGAGGTTTTTCTTCAAATACCCCCTTATAAGAGGGAAGAGGGATTATGGCTTCTGTGAACAGATAAAAAGATGTGTGTGCGTGTATGTACGAGTAAGATTGTGAGCGTGATTTGTTTTTCAAAAGAGGGAAATATGTATGTATGAAGGAACTTCTTTTTGAAGTAACACCAGCAGTGGTGTCTGTCGCATCGTAGGCGCTGCTGCTATTTCTGCCACATGCATTACATGAGGCGAACTTTGCCTGGAAAGAACTGGACCATGTCAAGATAATCCCAACCAGTGTCCACTGGTATGGATAATCCCTTTTTTAGTATTAAAGGTAATCCCTTCCAGACAAGAATATATAATTCCCCTGGCAGGTAATCATCGGTTTCATTGTTATTATATGATTCCCATATATGAATATACCAAGCTTAAAATGTGACTAAGTAAATAAAATATTTCCTTTTTCTCTAAGGATGAGGTATATTCACTTTAAACAAAAACTTATTGGTACTACAGTTGAGTGATATTCAAGAAGAAAAAAAGTGGCACAGCAGCTAAGGAATCGGTGACCAAAGAGTAGACTCGAACCACGGACTCAGTATGCGATAATATACAAAGAAATACAAGAGCTAACTCGAAAATGATGTTTCTATTAATGTTCATGATGTTGCTGTTTTCACAATGTCATATAATGGGAAATATGATAGTTTTTCAGTATTCGTAGTTCAATCTCTCCAATGAAAACAGTTTATGTTTCTTATATATGAACTTAGTCTACCCTTACCTAAAGGTTAGTTAGCATAAAGTTTGGCCCATGAATAACTGAGATATACCGAAAAAAAGATGAAAATTATTTAAAAAAACAAACAAAAAAGTTAAGTTTATTAATTTTCAAGGATCATAAAATCATATTCGTCACACAAATATAAAGGAGAAAAACACATACAAACACATACAGACATGCACGCTTGCACGCACCTTTTACCCCTACATTCAGCCATGTTCTATGGAATCTAGTCAGATGAGCACAATAGTAATAGAACATATGAGGCTTCAGGCTTTCAGCAAAACCACATCAGCTTTCTTCAGCCTGAACTTGTGAAGATTCCAACCACATCTAATCACACACCATTTAATCCTGTGGAGT
>JAXCGZ010020872.1:67500-72500 GCA_037179515.1 Halocaridina rubra | reverse complement strand
AAACTAACATAAGATAAACAAGTTCTTATTTTTTTTTTTAATAATTCAAAAACATTATAATGATAAACAAGAAATCATACACACGCACACACATGTAAGCAAACGCAAACACACATTTACAAATATAAGCACAAGCACATAACTCACACACACAACACAAATGCACACTCATAAGAATACGCACATACACATAACCAAATGCGCACAACAGATACACACTGATATGAATACGCACACGCACATACACATCCCCAAAAGAACAACACAGATACACACTCATGAATACGCACACGCACATACACATAACCAATAGCACACAACACAGATATGTGCACATGTACACACACATACACACCAAAATCGCTTAATGCAGCTGTTGCGTCATCTTCTATTTACTCCTCTTTTGTTGTTGCTGAAAATGTACCCGAATAAATACAACCCATAAATATGGCAACATCCCATCATTCCCAACAAACCCCCCACCTACCCCAAACTACCCTGTGGGGTCTATGGTAACGGAGGCGACGGAGTGCCTGAACACAACATTTGGATTCATTTTATTTATAGACTTTCATTCCTACTTACTAGAGAAATAACTAAATAATTCACATCTTTTAAGATGTACTTCACTTAAGTTGAAACGTTGAGACGGATGCCAGATTGTGTGAGTGAAAAAAAAAAACGAAGGAAATAAGGAGACATTTGTTGCGCTGGATGCGATAAGGGTTCTTGGACGAGTTTCTCTCTCTCTCTCTCTCTCTCTCTCTCTCTCTCCTCTCTCTCTCTCTCTGTGTTTTTTTTTTACCCAATTGTATTCACCTTTTAATATAGGTTTTATTTTTACATACTAACTTTAAACATATCTCTCCATAAAACTATGAATGCATTTGGCATTTGTTGATCCCTTCACTTAGCGCATTTATATTGTCAAGTTTTCTTACGCTAATAGGTCCCTCCCTACATCCAGTGAAGAAAAATGAAATATAACTGAGGCAGACTACGCATTTACGAGAATATACCAGAGGCATTTCATGCATGCATATGCCGTCAAGTATATATATATATATATATATATATATATATATATATATATATATATATATATATATATATATATATATATATATATATATATATATATATATATATACATATATATATATATATATATATATATATATATATATATATATATATATATATGTGTGTGTGTGTGTGTGTGTGTGTGTGTGTGTGTGTGTGTGTGTGTGTGTGTGTGTGTGTGTGTGTATTTAGAGGAAATTATGAGGTATAAAGAATTCGTTAAAAAAAATGGTAGTGATATAATCTATGGATGCCTCCGTCAGCCTCCCTCAAAAGGCAAAATCTTCCCTCTCTCTTTCCCTCTTCCTTACCCAAAAGAGACAAAAAAAAATTGTAACGCTCAAATCAATAGAATCATAATCTAATAAAAATTCCTTAAAGTTGTATTTCTATTTATTGGCTTATTGATTGCTTTCTTCAACCCACAAAAAGGTTGTCTACGAGGGAAAATTCGCCTTTATCTGCATATAAAATAGAGTTTATTATCCCTAACAGGGAGTGAAGTTCAAAAGTGAATCTAAACAATACGATTCTCTATGGCTACGAAGATATGGTTGCCAGGTTCTTACTTACTAACATAAATAATCAATATTTTCTTAATTTTGGCAGAAAAAAGTTCATGATACAGACGTTTCAAAATATACGCAGTTTGCACATTATAAAAAAAATTTCATTTGTATGGATAATATCAAGCAAGAATATAAAAGAGCATTACAAATAATAAAATAAAAAAAACTAAAAAGTTATAAACTGACAACTCGACCTGACCTTCCCAATCAATACAGAAACGTTTAAGAAAGCGAAAAAAATTGAAATATACGAAAGAAAGGAATATATATATATATATATATATATATATATATATATATATATATATATATATATATATATATATATATATATATATATATATATATATATATATATATATATATGTGTGTGTTTGCAATATAAGTACATGAAACCATCTCTTTCAGAGATTAAACAAACTTCATCATCATCATCAGAATTATTATTATTATTATTATTATTATTATTATTATTATTATTATTATTATCAAACAGAGCTTCCCTGACTTGGAAAACCAATGTTTGTTAATTCAGAAACTGGTTTCCTTTCATTAGACAAAATGTTTACATATAATATCTGCAAACATTTTATTTACCACTATACACTCCGTAAAGCCGACAGGTTAGAAATTATATTCTGTTATTGAAATAACTGCTCTGAAAAGTTTTTTTTTTTTTTTGTAATTTGTTAACAGCATTCCTTTGGTTGGGGCGAAGATAATTACTCCTTTGGACATTGCCCCTAGGATAATAACCCCAAACAATGCAAGCAAAAACTGACAATTGCCCCTTGATAACAGTAGAAATATAGCATCATTGTAGACGGTTGGTGCCAGGAAGGGTATAATCCGGCAATAAAACTTTACATCAAAAGCAAACACGGGGCCAGGAATCATTTGGACCTCATATAAACACGAGTAATAAATAGGAAATTAGGTACTCTTATATCTTTCTGCTAACATTGTTCCTTTAGTTGATGTTCCATGTAGACTTATTTTTATTTGAGTCTAAAGGGCGGTTTACACGGTCAAACGGTTCGTCGAACGCGGTTTGACAGACAAGTGTTTGAAGTGATGTTCGAACGTGTGAACAGGGTATTTGGTTGTCGAACACGTTCGACAAACGTGGTCAACAACCAAATACCCCGTTCACACATTCGAACATCACTTCAAACACTTGTCTGTCGAACCGCGTTCGACGAACCGTTTGACCGTGTAAACCCCCCTTAAAACGTTACATGGGGACATGTGCCCGCAGACACTCCCAGATCTGCTTAAGATGTCATTATTACATTTTCGGTCATAAAATGACATATATACAATAAAATTGATTTAAAATTAAATTTCAAAGTGATGGTATACACAAATAAGTACAATGTAATATATAATGTAATGATCTTCATATGTGCATTTAGTAAAAAGTCATAAAACAAAAAGAGATTCAATTGAATTTACATTTTAATGCTGGATTGACTCTTTGGCCTGATTTCTTAAACAGTGTAAACCTAGGATACCACATTGTTAGTTAGCTACACACACACAAATGGATTTCATAAACGCATCTGACGCGGTTCTGTGTATATGGCTAGGAGCTAGCTAGACACACACAAATAGATTTCATAAGAGCTTCCGACGCGGTTCTGCGTATGGCTAGGATCCCGTACGGGATCCTAGCCATACACAGAACCGCGTCAGATGCGCTTATGAAATCCACTTGTGTTTGTAGCTAACTCCTAGCCATACACACAACAGCGTCAAAAGCGTTTATGAAATCCATTTGTATGTGTCTAACTAACAATATGGTATCCTAGGTTTACAATGTTTAAGAAATCGGGCCTTTATATATAAGGATTGTAAACTACGTTTTGTAGAGTAGAGATTCATGTTGACGTTATAGGTATTTCGACAAGGCCTCAGTTTACAGCTTTCACTCACTGTCTCTTCATGACTCTTCAGTGGTCTCCCTGTATAAGTATATTGAGGCAAATCAATAACTCTTCAATTATTACACTATATTTTATTATTAATTACTTGCTATGATATTTAAAATTAATAGCAAATTCTATTAATATTTTATTTATACCTAACCAAATAGATTGTAATGTTTATCAACTGCAATATGACTGGGAGTGCCCATGTGCACATGTCCCCATGTACAGTTATCTGAATAAATAAAAAAAAATGATGTGAATTTGCACCATCTTTTTCTTTTCCCCTTTCTCCTTCTCTGCTGCTTCTTTTTTTTTTTCCTCCTCTTTCTCTTCTTCATCTTCCTAACTTATGAAACCGTGTCCTAATCCTATATCTTGTCCTATACCTATGTCTTTCATTTAGCAATCTGCCTTCTACCTCTTCTGCGTCATAATTATCCCACATTTTTTTCTCCAATTTCTATTTTTTTTCTTTCATTCCTGAATCAAATTAAATATATAACTCTAAGAATAGTCCCTCTACGTCTCTCCCCCCTCCTCCTCCTTCTCTTTATTATTTTATATATGAAATCTCTCCCATGTCTTCTTCCTCTTCTTCTTCTTCTTCTTCTTCTTCTTTCCTTTCACTAAACTTGAACATTTACTTCAAAATATTCTTCAAACTGTTTATCCTTTCTCTCCCTCTTCCCTCTCTTCTTACTAATACTCCTTCATTCTCTTCCTCCTCCTCCTCCTCCTCCTCCTCCTGGAAGCCGTGATTTACACTTATTTACAAGGCCTGGTAGCAAAACAGGAAGGAACACCAACCACATGAAATTGGGTACATTCAGTAAAAGGAACGGTCACTGACGTGAAAAGGAACCCATTGAATAAATAAAGATGAACTGGAACGGCGAGAGAGAGAGAGAGAGAGAGAGAGAGAGAGAGAGAGAGAGAGAGAGAGAGAGAGAGAGAGAGAGAGAGAGAGAGAGAGAGAGAGAGATAATATATGGTGATTTCCTACTGTTTCGGCGTGATTACGTAATAAAAACATAAACTTTTTATTAGTACTCTTTAAATCACAGTCAACTTACAAACGCCCAAACTAGAAGTTTTTAAGAAATTACTCTTGGCAGTCAATTTCCGGAATGGAAGCTGGGTCTAAGTAACACTAGGCTGCCTAAATAAGAATGATAACAAAGACCAGAGAATTCGTTAGTTGTGTTTATTATAACATTCCTAATTCCATAGTTACCTCTTTAACTCAGCTGTTATTGTTTATAATGTGGTTATGAGCGAAACTTTAATAATGTCCTTTTCTGCAATTCAGGGAGTGCTTGTGTGCTCAAGTTCCTCACCTGTAAGTCACTTAGAAGCAAATGCAAATAAGAATTTGTTACAGAGTTGAAATTGCTGGAATGGGCTACCCACTGTAATG
>JAXCGZ010020872.1:62500-65000 GCA_037179515.1 Halocaridina rubra | reverse complement strand
CTTTCTCTCTGTTGTATATATGTAGGTATGTATGTATGCATGTATGTATATTTATAAATACTTCTGCCTCTGCATCTCTAAAAATAAATCAAACTTTCCCTTGGAACGTTAATATCGTGTAATAGAGTGAAGAAGAGAACGATGATAAACAATAATGCTGAGCGATAGCAGATCCATCGCATTAAAACAACAACAACAACAACAACAACAACAACAACAACGACGACAACAACAACAACAACGACAATAATAATAATAATAATAATAATAATAATAATAATAATAATAATAATAATAAAAATAATAATAATAATAATAATAATAATAATAATAATAATAATAATAATAATAATAATAATAATAATAACGATATAACTTAGATATTCTCATTTAGTGAATCTTGTCCATTACTTACTTAATGCAGTATGCAGGAGGTTCCGAGTTCGATTCCCTATGGATATACTCATTAAATAGATATTAACTAAATTAATTTTTAAGAAAATATTTTTAGCGAAAATATCTTAAATGATATTCCTGCTAACGTTCGCTTTAAGGAAACTTTTTTTTTTTTTTAAACACTACTAAGGAAAATTGTCGATCACTAGAATGAATGTATAATAATACTTTAAAAGAAAATTATTTAGAACTCAAATACTCCAAAAGAAAAAAACTACAATTTTTCCTACCAGACTAGACTTTAAAATCCCGCTAGACAGAACTGATTTCCTCACAAGTTATCAGACCAGTCTGCTAGATCTAGAATAAAAAGCCCCATATTGGCAATACTGCTCGCAGTAACCCTAACATTTTTACACATTTCTGTGGGTTTCAGTATACGGACTCAGAAATATTTCAAAAAGTCCTAAATCTAAGATTTCTTGAGAACCCAAAAAGACCAAATAATATAAAAAATAAATAAATAAAAAACGCTATGTAGCTATCCGAGCATAAATTAAACATCCTGATATTATAAGGAGACTTATACGCCCACAAAGTGCACAGCACAGGTATAACCAACACCCAAAATTAAGATTAATGAAAGTTATAAAATATTTCCAGTTGACGTCGCTGTGGCTTAGTTCAAAAACCTAAAAATTTACAGATAACCCCTTGAAATGCTTCACACACACACACACACACACACACACACACCACACACACACACACATGCCACGAAACTGGTGCCAGAAATACGCAATCTCAGTTATGATGAGAGGCTGAGGGAATTAGACTTACCATCACTCGAAGCTAGAAGAGTGAGGGGGGATATGGTGACAGTCTTTAAATTCCTTCATGGTTATGATAGAGTGGATAGGGATCGATATTTTGATATGGCTGGCTCTAGAATTAGAGGTCATAGTTTGAAGCTTCGTAAGAAAACTTCTTTGCAGGATGTAAGGAGATACTTTTTCAGTGTAAGAGTAGTTGATAATTGGAATTGGCTAAGCGAGGAGGTAGTTAATGCTATCTCAATCCATAGTTTTAAGGACAGGTATGATAAGTATC
This sequence comes from Halocaridina rubra, assembly GCA_037179515.1. Classification (NCBI taxonomy): domain Eukaryota; kingdom Metazoa; phylum Arthropoda; class Malacostraca; order Decapoda; family Atyidae; genus Halocaridina; species Halocaridina rubra. The sequence continues at coordinate 63,494 of JAXCGZ010020872.1, read as the reverse complement.
ACTAAGTCTAAAATGGAACCGATCAGGAGACGGGAAGATACGAGCTTTGGGATCTTTCCCGTAAACACAATTAGGTAATCACAATTAGGTAATCACATTAAGATTGTTATACACAAATTCTGATGGATTAGCTGGTAAGGCAGTAGAATTAAAAGATAGGATTCACAACAGTAAGGCAGATATAGTAGCAATTACAGAGACTAAGTTGAGTGAGGACATAAACAGTGTCACAGTTTTTCCTAAGGGCTTCAGAATACTAAGGGTTGAAAGATCTGAGAGGACTGGTGGAGGGATAGCACTGCTCATAAGTGAAAGAATTCAAGTCGAAGAAATAAACTTGGCTATAGAAAGTGAGTTCAAGGAATTTCTTGTTGCTCGCATAAATACTGGGTCAGAGAGCATTATAATAACTGTTGTATACAACCCACCAAGGAACCAAAATAGGCTTGAAGTTTATGAGGAAAGTCATATAGGTACTATTGAAGTCATAAACTCAGTTGTTAACATGGCACGGGAAAAAAATGTAGGAGTTTGATTATGGGAGACTTTAATCATAAAGAGATAGATTGGATAAATCTTGACCCACACAGTGGTGAGGACTCATTCGGGGCAAGATTCCTAGATTGCGTACAAGGGAATTTCCTACACCAACATGTAATGGAACCAACAAGGGCCAGGGGTGGGGGTGAGCCATCACTACTTGATCTAGTGTTCACAGAGAATGTGTTGGATATTGAAAAAATTGAGTATGAACCACCAATTGGAAAGAGTGACCACTGTGTGTTGTTGATGGAGTATATCATTGAAGATATTCTTCCTGAGAGTAGAGGCACTGAGGACATGAGGAGGAACTACCCGAAAGGAGATTACATCAAAATGAATGAGCTTTTTGCAGTTATTGACTGGAGAACCTTATTTTACAACAAATCTGTACAAGAAATGTATGACATCTTTTGTGAGAAATATGGGAAGATAGTAGATTGCTGCATACCTG
>JAXCGZ010020872.1:45000-57500 GCA_037179515.1 Halocaridina rubra | reverse complement strand
CTACAATCCCCATCTTCCTCTCTTCTTCATGCCTTTGCTGATGATTCTACCCTTCACTTTTCCTCTGCCTTTCCTTCACAACCTTCATCTGCTACTCATAATCAATCTCGTATCACTGCTTCTACTCTCAACTCCGATTTGCAGAGAGTATCTGAGTGGGGCACTAAAAATTTAGTTAATTTCAATGCCACCAAGACAGTTTCTCGCTATCTCTTTATATTCTTCTCCTCATGATAACCCTATTGTCTTCGAAACTAACGAAATTTACCCTCTTAATTCTATCAACATATTAGGAATCCATATAGCCTCTAACTTGTCTTGGAGGAATAACATAATCCAAATTTCTAATCTTCATCCAAAAAAATTGGGGCTTTTGTTTCGTTTTCGTCATTACTTTTCCGCTTTACAGTTACTTAAAATTTATAAAGGTCTTATCCGTCTCTGTTTAGAATACTGTTCACACATTTGGGGTACTTCTTCTTGTGCTTATCTCCTTGATAGGGTTGAATCTAAGGCAGTCAGACTCATTACCAATCCTTCTCTTACTTCTAATTTGGATTCTCTCTTTCTTCGCCGTGAGGAGAGTTGCATCCCTCCCCCGCTGCATTTCCAAATGCTTATGACCTTTCATCCTTCAAAAATCAGATCTATCGTTATCTCAGGGCCTAGTCCTCCATATCTCTGGTCCTCTTTACTTTGACTGTGTTTTTCTGTCTATCGTTTTCCTTTTTGTGACATTACCTCATCTCTGCCTTGTCCTTGACCTTTTTCTTTTCCTTCGTCTTGTATTTTCTCGTGCCCGGGCCTTTACTGATGAGGGCAGTTTCTGCCTGTCCCGGTGTCACACTCATAAGAAAAAATAGAAAAAAATAAGCTATTAAGATGGGCAGCAGCAGAAGTAGAATAGGTTCTACACTTTGTTTCAAAGCCCAATAACCTTGATTAGCCTTACTAACAACTTAATAAATTGAGGTAGGATGATAAAGTGGTGCCTTCACGTTAGTAGCAGTAGTGGTAAAGTGGTGCACAAAAGGTTGTCAACTCTATCTCAGTGAAATTCTAAAAACAAACAGTACTGCTGGAAACCTATTAGAGGTAAGAAAATGTGGTTCTTTATCATTTTAATTAAAAGTAATAAGGTCTGCATTGTCCCTGCTTAGAATACTGCTCACACATCTGGGGTGCTTCTTTTTATACTTATCTCCTTGATAAGGTTGAATCTAAGGCAGTCAGACTCATTAATGATCCTTCTCTTACTTCTAATCTGGATTCTCTCTTTCTTCGCCGTAAGATATCTTCCCTTTCTCTTTTCTATCGCTACTACTTCAATCGCTGCTCTGATGAGTTGGCGAATTGCATCCCTCCCCCACTGCCTTACGTGGCCTCATCTCACAGGTACTGTGTGGAGATTTGTAGCTCACGGATTGGTCGGTGCAGTGACTGCTTCTTCCCATCTACCTCCAGACTCTGGAACTCTCTTCCTCCTTCTGACTTTCCTAATGCTTATGACCTTTCATCTTCAAAGAGCAGATATATCGTCATCTCAGGGCCTAGTCTTCCATATCTCTGGGTCCTCTGTACTTTGACTGTTTTTTCTGTCTATCGTTTTCCTTTGTGTGACATTACCTCATCTCTGCCTTGTCCTTAACCTTTTTCTTTTCCTTCGTCTTCTATTTTCTCGTGCCCGGGCCTTTATTGATGAGGGCAGTTTCTGCCTGCCCCGGTGTCACACTAATAAAAAATGAGAAAAAAAGCTATTAAGGTAAGGGCAGCAGCAGAAGTAGAATAGATTCTACACTTTGTTTCAAAGCCCAATAACCTTGATTAGCCTTACTAGCAACTTATTTGAGCTAGGATGATACGGTGGTGCCTTCACGTTAGTAGAAGTAGTGGGAAAGTGGTGCACGAAAGGTTGTCAACTCTATTTCAATGAACCTTTAAAAACAAACAGTACTACCGGAAACCTATTAGAGGTAGGAAAAGGTGGTTCTTTATAATTTTAATTAAAAATAAAAAGGTCTGCATTGTTATGCTTGCGAGAGACAATGTCCTGCATTATGGTAGAAAATGTAAGAAGTCTAGCCCATAGGGAAGTAGTTTTTGAAAGTAGAAATAGGATATAAGGTTGAATATATAAGTAAAAAAAAAAAGCTGAAGGTAAGCAGATGCTCGAAAGGTTGTCCACATTGTTTCCAAGAACTTAACACATGAATAGTATTGCTAGGAACCGACAAAAGCTAGCAGTATTATTATTATTATTATTATTATTATTATTATTATTATTAGTAGTAGTAGTAGTAGTAGTAGCAGCAGAAGCAACAGTAGCAGTAATAGTTGTGGCAGTGTCCTGCATCTATGTGGGTATATTTACAAGTAGATTAAATAATATTCTTTTATTATTCATAATATAACTATATATCTTAAATACATTCCATGTTGCGTGTACAGCTGGCGGACATCAGAATAATCAATAACCACTTTGCAGCATGATTCTCTAGAGTTTCATACTGTTTTATAAAGAAGTGCATTTACTGAGAGAGTAGAGAGATCAAAGTCTCGTTGCCAGCAAGATGTAATCTATCCCCATCCGAGGGGTGATTCAATCCCCTTCAGCCATGAGAAATACAGATAATTTTTATAGCAGTGTGTTTTGTCACCACCATCTTCATAATAAACTAACAGTTCCGTCCCTTGATAAAAACAGGACAATGGTGGCAGTGGTGGGATCCATTTGTCTTTTTTTTTTTTTTTTTTTTTGTGAATTATGTATTGCTAGGAATTGCTTAAAAGCTTTCTCTCGATATTTGATTGTCATGCCTTTGACTTTATATATAGGATTCATACTCTGTAAGTGAAATATTACTGGGTAAATAATCCCATATGCAATTTTTTTCTTTTCTTTCTTGGCTATTTTCTATGCAAAAAATGTTCTCCGATTCTTTGTGAAGTTTTACCTTCTTAATACTTATACTGGTAGGTCCTTGCTAACCAGTAAATATCATGCTTGTTCCTCTTTAATGAGTTGTTCTTACACTATAATGCCAGGTTTTATGCTTTTATTTTCATGGGTTTTCTTTTCAACATATATAAATAGGTTGTAAATTAATAATTAATTCCAATAGTATATATTATACACTTTTCTTTGAATCATATTATGACTTTTAAACCTATTCATAAAACTGCATAAGGTCATACTTGAATTTTACTAGGTAATGAGCAGAATTCTACATTATCAAAATCATGCTTCGTTTTTGATGGAGTTTGGTAAATTTTGCTATGACTAATAGACAGTGTGGCAGGAGGTTGTTTTGAATAACTTAAGGTTAAAATTTAGAACTTAATGTACTTCTCTTGTACCATATCGTTGCTGCAAACAGCTTGTTCTATTTCCATAGCCCCTTTTATTTTTATATAACTTCTTATGTATCACATTCCTCTTAACAACTCTTTCTCCCATCGTTGTTTCTTTTAGGGTGGGGGTGTCCTGAATCGACATGGTTATATTTACAACCATATTAAATAAATTATTTTATTATTATTCGCAATATAACTATGAATCTTAATAAATACCTGCCATATTGCATGCAATGCTGGCGGACATAAGAATATTCAATAGCTACCTTGTAGGACGCTTCTCAATAGTTTTAAACCATTCTGTGTTTCAGTCCCCCTTTTGTTGTGTGTAATACAGACTCTTTTTAATAAATATATATATATATAAATCTAAAGTGTTATTTGTCACCACCATCTTCATAATAAACTTACAATTCCCAAACTTGATAAGGACAGTAGTAGTAGTAGTAGTAGTAGTAGTAGTAGTAGTAGTAGTAGTAGTAGTAGTAGTAGTAGTAGTAGTAGTAGTAGTAGTAGTACCTCTTGAGATCAAAATAAGTATAAAGTTTAAATGTAAAATTAATGAAATTGCAGGACTGTGATAGAAAATATGGTTGTCCACTAGTTTACATAGCCAAAGACCCAATAAAATGTATAGTCATGGAGGCAACCTGTGCGAGAATGGATAAAGAAGTTCCTACAATTCATTCAGCCTTTAGTAGTAGGATTAGTAATAATAGTAATACGTAAAGGCATAGGAAAAAAAATGACTGCCACACCACTTACACTTTCAAAACTTTTTCTTCTTTAATGCCAAGGTACCCATCTTCAAGTCATTAGGAACTAGTCCTGGGAGGATAAAGGGGGAGGGGGTTATCATGTCGATGGCATATACAATGCCATGCAACTCTTCATACAGGAAATGTTTACAAATCTTCCTATCAATATCACATCTGACAAGTCACAACACTCCCCATCTCTGTTTCTCTTTTTGTTTTCTTCGTGCCCAGGCTTGATGAGGGTAGATTTATTTTAATTTATTTTTGGCCCGTCCTGGTGTCACAATCATAAAAAAAAGGGTCATAATCTCCTTGTTAGAGAAGCCGAGTCGAATCAATATCGTGACTTCACGGCAGGAAGATATTATGAGGACGGGATTCCTCCTCGTCCCCTTGCTCCACTCACTTCCGACGCCTCTTACAACAGACAGGAGAACACGGAAACGATGTTCTTATTCCCCCGCTAAAGGAGATAGAGAAGAAATGAAAAACAAGAGAGAGGAGAATAATGAGCTATGGGAGGCAGAGGACGCATCAAACGATGTTCTTATTCCCCCGCTAAAGGCGATAGAGAAGAAAAGAAAAAAAAAGAGAGGAGAATAATGAGCTAGGAGAGGCAGAGGACGCATCATTTCCTCACATGGAGAGAACCCACCCATCTTCAAGAAAGAAAAAAGAAAATGTAAAGAAAGTAAGAAAGGGAGAGATACTCACACTCATATGCAAATACTTCTGCCGTGACGTATGTCGCGGGCTTTGAAAAAAAATAGAATTAGCATTTGATGTATTTCGCAATAATAAATCGAAGACCCAAAATAACGAACTAGTGAATCCTAACATAGATGGAGTCTCTCTCTCTCTCTCTCTCTCCTCTCTCTCTCTCTCTCTCTCCTCTCTCCTCTCTCTCTCTCTCCTCTCTCTCCTCTCCTCTCCTCTCTCTCTCTCTCTGATAATCTATCATATATCTCACTCTTTTTCGTTACTTATGTATTGCTTACCTATGTTAAATGAAGGCCAGCTGTTCCATTTAGTAAAGCAATGTGAATAATTTAAGGGAAAAGTTTAAACTAAACTAATTTGTCTGTTAGTTTAATGCATCGACCTATCTTTTCAAAGAAGGAGACCAAGAAACCACTTTTGCGATAGCACCTGTCAACTCAAAAGGCTCAATAATTATACAACAAATGGAATGGATCCATGTTGGAATATCATCTCAAGAATTCGCATTCCGATTTTTTCTTTTTAATGAATGTGACACCGGAACAGGTATAAACTGTCCTCGTCAATAAAGGCCGGGACACTAGAAAACACCAAAACGAAGGAAAAGAAAAGGGGTAAGGACAAGGCACAGATGAGGTAATGATACATAAAGTAAAATGAAAGAAAGAAAAAAATAGTCAAAGTACTGAGGACCTAGAGATATGGAGGATTAGGCCCTGAGATGACGATAGATCCGCTTTTTGAAGGAAGATATATTATAAGAATTTGCAAAGATAGAACGAGGAAGAGACTTCCAGAGCCTGGATGTAGATGGGAAGACGAAGTTGTTGCACCGAACAATCCGCGAGCTAAAAGTCTCTACACAGTACCTATGAGATGAGGCCGCCTGGCGAGAGTTACGTAGCCTCGGCAGTGGGGGAGAGATGCAGTTGGTAAAACAAACCCATTCAGCAGCTTATATATATATATATATATATATATATATATATATATATATATATATATATATATATATATATTTATATATATAAGGTCTAAGAAAGAAGCCAACCTCAAATCTAACTGCTTTGCTAGGAATTATCATATTCTTTCTGAATGCCTATTTGTTCATATTACAGCTTGTCCCTACCTCACTCGTGGCTTCGTTTCGAATTTCTATTCAAATTCTAATCTATATAGGTATCAATAATAATAAAATAAACACTTTACCATATCTGCAAATATGAATCATATTTTACCCCTCCGAAGAAGAGTAGTAGATAAATACACTCGAAAGTACTAGGTTATCTCAAAAATATCTTTCAATTTCCTTACGTAGCCACAATCATTCATATATATATATATATATATATTTGTGTGTGTGTGTGTGTGTGTGTGTGTGTGTGTGTGTGTGTGTGTGTGTGTGTGTGTGTGTGTGTGTGTGTGTGTGTGTGTGTGTGTGTGTGTGTGTGTGTGTGTGTGTGTGTGTGTGTGTGTGTGTGTGTGTGTGTGTGTGTGTGTGAAAATGGCTACGGTAGGAAATTGAAAGAAATTTTTATATCCTTAACGTTTTCAAGTATATTACTTATCTTCAGAATATTCACGTGCTTCCCATGACATAATATTATATACAGTATATAAATATATATATATATATATATATATATATATATATATATATATATATATATATATATATATATATGAAAAATTTTTACCCCTTCCGGGACTTGAACCTAGGACACATAATTACTGTGCCAAGGCGCTACTAACTACTCAACAGTAGGTCTTAAAAGGGAAACAAACCTTACTGTTATATCTGCTATACTAGGAATGAACGCATTCTATCTGAATGCCACACTATTCATATTACAGTTTCCCCCAACCTCACTCCTGGCTTCGTTTTCACATTTAATTCAATTCTCACTCTCATTTGGGACCAAAAATAATCAAATAACCACATTACCATATGTGAAAACATGAATAATTTTACCCTGATCGGGACTTGAACCTAGGACACATAATTACTGTGACAATGAAGGTCTTAATAGGGAAACAAACCTTACAGCTATATCTGCTATACTAGGAATGAACGCATTCTATCTGAATGCCACTCTGTTCATATTACAGTCTTAGGTTCAAGTCCCGGTAGAGGTAAAAATTATTCATGCTTTCATATATAGTAATGTGCTTATTTGATTATTGTTGGTCCCAAATGAGATTGAGATGTGAATTAAATGCGAAAACGAAGCCATGAGTGAGGTTGGGGGACTCTGTAATACAAACAGAGTGGCATTCAGATAGAATGCGTTCATTCCTAGTATAGCAGATATAGCTGTAAGTTTAGTTTCCCTTTTAAGACCTTTTGAGGTGTAGTTGGTAGCAACTTGGCACAGTAATTATGTGTCCTACATTCAAGAAATACATATAAATGCTTTCTTAGCAACTGTAAGCGTAGCCTTCAGGCAATGGAGAAGGAAATGTTCAGAAATATTTATGTAACCTATCTGAGGCCAATGCTTGAATATGCAACCCCCTTTTGGAATCCGCACTTGTTACAAATACGTAGTTAAGCTGGAAAAAGTTCAAAGACATGCCACGAAACTGGTGCCAGAAATGCGCAATCTCAGTTATGATGAGACTCTGAGGGAATAAGATTTACCATCACTCGAAGTTAGAAGATTGAGGGAAGCTATGGTGGCGGTTTTTAATTTATTTCATGGTTATGACAGAATGGATAGGGATCGATATTTTGATATGGCTGGCACTAGAACTAGAGGCTATAGTTTGAAGCTTCGTAAGAAAACTTTTTTTGCAGGATGTAAGGAAGTACTTTTTTAGTATAAGAGTAGTTGATAATTGGAATTCGCTAAGCGAGGAGGTAGTTACTGCTAACTCAATCCATAGTTTTAAGGACAAGCATGATAAGTATCAGTAAGTATAAAATGGAACCGACCAGGAGACGGGAAGTTACGAGCTTGGGGCTCTTTCCCATAAGCACAATTGGGTAATTACACACACACACACACACACACACACACACACACACACACACACACCACACACACACACACACACACACACACACACACAAACACATAGATAGATAGATGTATATAAATAAGTGGAAATATACAGTCAAGCAAATAAATATAAATGTACAGTTACCCTATGGAAATCATCGCTGTCTTGCATCAAGGTTTAAGCTTTCGAAAACGTCTCTTAATAACGGACAAAGAAGTAAACGGAGAACATACATATTCACATACATAATGCATAAGGAATGAATAATCATTTTCTTTCATCAAAGAAATGAAATATGTATGTTCACGTAAGAAACTGTTACTGTAATATATGGATATCTGTACGAAGAGGCAATCATTGAAAAGATATTATATATATATATATATATATATATATATATATATATATATATATATATATATATATATATATATATATATATATATATATATATATTGTGTGTGTAAGCATTTCATGAAAAGAACATGAACCTTGTAAATATGAATTATGGACTACGAAGGTAAAAAGGGGGCAAGGGAGTACTATAGCGCTTACAAATAATTTTTTACTAACCTTCAGCATTACTTCTGAAGATGATCATATACTCGTAAGCGCTATGGCATTTCACCGTTGCCTAGATGCCTGCTTGTGATTACCTAATTGTGATTACCTAATTGTGTTTACGGGAAAGAGCCCAAAGCTCGTATCTTCCCGTCTCCTGATCGGTTCCATTTTTAGACTTAGTGATACTTATCATACCTGTCCTTAAAACTATGCATTGAGGTAGCATTAACTACCTCCTCGCTTGTGTGCGTGTGTGTGCGTGTGTGTGTGTGTGTGTGTGTGTGTGTGTGTGTGTGTGTGTGTGTGTGTGTGTGTGTGTGTGTGCGTGTGTGTGTATTATAATAATAATAATAAGAATAATAATAATAATAATAATAATAATAATAATAATAATAATAATAATAATAATAATAATAATAATAATAATAATAATAATAATAATAATAATAAGTAATAAATACGCCCTGCGCAACCTCATGTCTTCCATCTGACGTTTTTCACAAAAAAGAAAAACAAATCAAATATACCTTTTCCTATACAAAATACCCTCATACTGAGATGTTGCATTGATGCTTAAAACTGTCATATAATAAGAACTAGATGAATTGTATTAATGTTAATCTGTCACTGAGATTACTGCCACTTTGATAATAATAATCATGATAATAATAATAATAATAATAATAATAATAATAATAATAATAATAATAATAATAATAATAATAATAATAATAATAATAATAATAATAATAATAATGATAATAATGATTATTATCATCATTATTATTATTAATACTATTATTCTTACTATTTTTGATTATACAGTTTCATATAATGACATAAAAACAACAACTATTATAACTATTATTATTATTATTATTATTATTATTATTATCCCAAGGTCTGAAGGGGAGATTAATGGGCTCCGTTTAAGTTACGGTCAAATCTTTTACATTATTTTTAATTCACTTAACTCACATTTCCCATAATCCGTGATTAAAATGTATCAATGATCCCCATTGTCTTCTTTATCTCCGTAGGTGGCTACACTGAGTAACGATCAGAAGGCGAAGCACGTTACCCTGGTTGGTTGAGAAGAACCGTGATAAACATCGACCCCACACAAAAGTGGGAAAAGATGATTTAAAAAACAAAGAATTCTATCTGGTCTCATTCATTCCGTTTTTTTTTTTAAATTTAACAAAGAGATACAATAACAATCGTTGATGGTGTGACCGGTACATTGTCAGTGGAAATGCTTGTAGAAGCAAGTGAGCAAATAGCATGAATAATGAATAAAATAGAAAAAGAATAGGACGAATTGTGCATGAATGAATAATGAATATAATGGGAAATGAATATGTTGAATTATGAATGGAATGTTGATCTAGTGTACTGATCTTTTTTCTCTCCTTCCAGTTACCCTCCTAGTTGATCTAGCCCAATTCCTAGATGTTAAATAATCGATAATCTCTTGTAAATTAACAATACAAATAGGAATAAAATAGCGCAAACTGCGAGAATAAACAAGAAGTAGGATGACTAAGGAACAAACAGAATAAGAAAATGACAATACAATATACAATACAGTACAATACAAATAAGCACAAAGAAATAAGAAAAAAATTTAACGTAAAAAAAACTATATTAAAACACGAGATGAATAACAGTAGAATGAAAAACGCATAATCAAGGAACTCAAAAGACAGAGTAGAAGTTGAATTGGATGAACTAAGAAAATAATTGCATGAATAAGAGAAAGATCAGAACACTATAAATAGCGGAGAAACGAACAAGTACTAAATAAATAAAATGAAAAAAGGAAGAAGCGATTGAAGACGCAAATAACAGATAAAAGAAAAATGGCGGAGAGTGAGTGCAACGAAACACACATTATATATATGTGCAAATAAAGGAGGAATCATATAGAGCAAGGAACTCGTCAAAATTCGGTAAAACAACAACATAATAAAAATAAATAATAAAAGACCAGACATGAGAGAGAGAGAGAGAGAGAGAGAGAGAGAGAGAGAGAGAGAGAGAGAGAGAGAGAGAGAGAGAGGAGAGAGGAGAGAGAGAGAGAGAGAGAGAGAGAGAGAGAGAGAGAGAGAGAGAGAGAGAGAGAGAGAGAGAGAGAGAGAGAGAGAGAGAGAGAGAGAGAGAGAGGAGAGAGAGAGAGAGAGATTTTTAAGTTCACAAGAAATGAATAAAATTAAGATGAAATGGAATAAAACCATAAGGGGAAGCACATTAAATCAGATAAAATATATAAATAAAAAAAATAATAATAAGCATATAAATAAAAAAAAATGTACAAATAAATAAATAAATAACGATATAACACCAGACATACAAAATTATAGTTACTACAAGGAATAGTATTAAAATCACAAAAATAACGATAATAAATAAGGATCATTTACAAATATATTTCGGTATTTTAGTATAAACGTAAATATCGCCACACGCTGGCACCGTGCGCGCGCGCGCGCGCACACACACACACACACAAAACCCAAAGCCTTCTCTCACGCTATAATTGTAAAATCAATATCAAGAGAGTCCGAGTGTTCAGAATTAATCAAGACACTCTCTCCTCTCTCTCTCTCTCTCTCTCTCTCTCTCTCTCTCTCTCTCTCTCTCTCTCTCTCTCTCTCTCTCTCTTCTCTCTCTTCTCTCTCTCTCTCTATATATATATATATATATATATATATATATATATATATATATATATATATATATATATATATATATATATATATATATATATATATATATATATATATATATATTATATCCATGCAATCTCTTTATATCTCTTATCTCTATACACTTTTATATCTGTACTAATATGACCGACTAGCACAAAGGGAAGTACATACAATTTCTTTTTGTTAATACTACTTTTTAAGAGAGAATACACACACAGACCAACACATGCATATAAAGACACACACAGACCAACCATATACAGAGGTCAGATACATACACACACATACTTTTTCCTTGCCGTGTGAAATCTATTATACAAACCTTCTGGAACAGTCTTATTTGGCATGTCCCCCCTCCCCGCCTGCCTAAGAAACCCTCCCGCCTGGAAAACTTATGATCTCGAAAGATCCATTAGAATAATAACATCATAATTACATTCCATGGAAAATATTATAACACTTATTTTATAACAAGCGCCGTCAGTGAATTATAATATATGTAATCGAGTATTGCGATTTCAAATGACCTTTTTATTATATATAATCTTCAAAAGCGTATGAGGGTTTCATAGTAAATAAAAAACCAAAATCAAACCTGTATTACAGTGGTTCTTAACCTTTTCTATACCCCACACCCCTTAGGATTTTTTTGAATATGTTCGCACCCTTTACAAACTCAAGTAACATTTTGTATATATGAATATGGCGTCTTATTTCTGGCTGCTGGGCAGGAGTATTGATTTCAAGACTCATCACTCATTACTGGCGACCCATGCTCTATTAGGCATGTAAACGGATGGCATCAATAAGATCTGACAGGTTTATGGAAAATCTAATGAAGCTAAAAAAAATAATAAATAATAAAAAAAAGACCTCTTGTTTTTAAAAGCTATGAAATATATCCATCCATATACCAAAGCCATATTCCCCCTTATAAGGAGGGTGGCTGAGTTAAAAACAATACTTTAACTTTTCGTGAGAATTAAATACAGAGGAGAGGATTCTCAGCCCCCTCGCTCAGCCCCATTTAGTAGACTTTTACGACACGCAGGGGAACACGGATGAAGTATTCTTACCCCCCTCCCTCATATATATATATATATATATATATATATATATATATATATATATATATATATATATATATATATATATATATATATATATATGCATCTAAAATTAATAACAAGTACCTTACACAGATTTATAGGCATATCCCCATTTCAAAATTAAATTTTAGTAATTAGAATATTTACACTCATGGAAAATACCAAATTCATTACAGAAATTACAATTACACTAATTGTCATACAAAGATACCAGGCTTATTTCTCATTATAAAATTACATTCTAGTAATTATAATAATGTAATCGCTCCCAAAATAGGCAT